>PVJC01011441.1:0-41514 GCA_004026665.1 Murina feae | reverse complement strand
TACACTGTTCCTTTAAGGCGGCCTTCTAACTACTAACGAAGCCTCTGCTTCACCTCGCAGCGTCTATAATGAAACAATTGTTACTGTTACTGGTTAGGCTGGAGCTGCTCTTTCCTTCAGCTCCGGAGGATTCTATGATTGTTACAATGTTTCAAAAAGCTGTGTTTCGCTAGAGGCAGTTTAATCAGAGCTGAGCTGAAGGGCGCAGCTTCACTTTCGCTCCTGCCGCAATGGAAAGGGCTGTTTACTCAGGTCCGTGAGTGGCGGCCGCCATGTTGGCTGGGCTAATTTGCATACAGCCGTTCTGATTGGCTGGTGGGCGTGGCTTACCCTGTCTCGGAGAAACGGTTAATTTTAATATTTCGCTTTTATTAGTTTAGATAATGCTGCAATGAATATAGGAATGCATATACTCTTTCCCAGAAGTGGAATCAGTGGATCATAATTCAGTTTCATTTTTAGTATTATGATGTAACTCTATTCTGCTTTCCACAGTGGCTGTACCCATGTGTATGCCTACTGACAGTGCACTAGGATTCCTTTTTCTCTACATCCTTCCAACACTATTTTGTTTGTTGATCTGACAATAGCTACTCTGACGAATGAGAGGTGATATTGCATTGGGTTTTAATTTGCATTTTTCTAATGCATAGTGACACTGAGCATCTTTTCAAGTATCTATTGACCATCTGTTTGTCCTCTTTGGAGAAGTGTCTATTCAGGTCCTTTGCTCATTTTTAATTGGACTATTTGTATTTTATGTTGAATTGTATGTATATGCTCTTTATAAGTTTTGGATATTAACCCCTTAGCAGATGCATCATTGGTAAGTATGTTCTTTCATTCTATGGATTATCTTTCATTTTGTTAATGGTCTTCTTTGTTGTACAAAAATATTTTAGTTTGATGTAGTCCCATTTGTGTACTTTTTCTTTTGTTTCCCTTGCCCGAGGAAATATATCAGAAAAAAAATATTGCTATGAGAAATTTCCAAGATTTATTGCCTATGTTTTCTTTTAGGAGTTTTAGATTTTGAGTCTGATATTTAAATCTTTAATCCAATTTGAGTTTATTCTAGTGTATGGCGTAAGAAGGCGGTCTAGTTTCATTTATTTTGCAGGTATCTGTCCAATTTTCTCAGCAACATTTATTGAATAGACTATCTTAAACCCATGGTATGTTCTTGCCTCATTTGTCAAATATCAATTGACCATACAGGCATGGGTTTATTTCTGGACTCTCTATTCTGTTCCTTTGATCTATATGTTTGTTTCTATGCCAAAACCATGCTGTTTTGATTACTATGGCCTTGTGTATAGTTTGATAGCAGGTAGTGTGATCCTAACTTTGTTCTTTTTACTTATGTTTTCTGTGGCTATTCAGGGTCTTCTGTAGTTCCATATATATTTTTGGAATATTTTTCTAGTTCTGTGAAATACACTATTGTTATCTTGATAGGAATTGCATGGAAACTATAGGTTGCTTTGGTAGCATGGGCATTTGGATGCTGTTAATTCTTCCTATTCATGAACATGATATAATATGTCCACTTGTTTGTTCCTACTTCAATTTCCTTATTCAGTGTCTTATAATTTTCCAAGTACAGGTCTTTTACATCATTGATTAACTTTATTCCTAAGTATTTTATTCTTCTTGATGCAATAGTGAGTGGGATTGTTTGTTTAGTTTCCCTTCTGATAGTTCATTTTTGATTTATAAAAATGCTACTGATTTCTGGTTATTTTGCTACTTTAATGAATTAATTTATCAGTTTTAGCAGTTTTTTGGTGTAATCTTCAAAGTTATCTACATACATTATCATATCATCCATAATTAATGATAAGTTATCTTTTTCCTTTTCAATTTAGATTCCTTTTATTTCTTCTTTTTGTCTGACAGCTGTTACCAGGACTTGCAATAGCAATATTATCCTATCTAATAAAAGAGTAATATGCAAATTAGGTATCACTCTATCACAAAGATGGCCACCTCCATGGCCACAAGATGGAGGTGCCCATAGCCACAAGATGGTAGGTGCAGTCTGGCTCAGCCCCACCACTGAAGTGGTCAGGCCTGTTAGCCAGACAGGTGGTGAAGGAGGCAGCAGGTCCGAGGGGTAGAACAAGAAATCAGAGGGGGCAGGGAGTCCCCTGCCCAGACCTGTAGCCTTGGCCAGAGGCTGCAGTGGGGCAGGGACAGAGCCGGTGATCTCAGAGCCTGGGCAGAGACAGAGCCGGTGATTGGAGGGGCAGGGGTGGAACCTGCAATCACAAGGGTCTGGGCACGAACAGAGCCGACAATGCAGGGGTCTGAGGGTCCTCTGCCCAGGCCTGCAGCCTTGGCCAGAGGCTTCTAGAGGGCCAGAGCCTGTGATGGCTGGGGGCAGGATCAGAGCCGGTGATCGCAGAGGCCTGGGCTCTGTGAAGCTGGTGATCACAGGGGTCTGGGGGTCCCCTGCCCAGGCCTGCATCCTGGGCCAGAGGTTACAGGCCTGGGCAGGGGTGGAGCTGGGATTGGAGGAGCAGGGGTGGAGCTGGTGATGGGAGTGAACTACAGAGGAAACACTTTTCTGACAGCTCATTGGCTAAGCTCCCTTTATGCCACTGGTAATATTCTTAGTAACTTGGGTAATAAGAATTCCTAAACGTGATCTCGGGTTTTTCCACCACACTACTGGAGAAAAAAAAAAAAATGAAGGCCCACTGCTGGAGGGCTAAGAAATGTCGTAACCTGCCCTATTTGGTTTGGCTCAGTGCATAATGCCTCAGCCTGCTGACTGCAGGGTCTGGGTTCAATTCTGACCAAGGGCATGTGCCTAGGTTGCAGGCTCCTCCCTAGCCGGGGCCCAGATCAGGGCATATGCAGGAGGCAATCAATCAAAGTGTTCCTCTATTTTTCCCGTCTGTTCCACATTGCCTAAAAATCAATGGAAACATATCCTCAGGTGAGGATAAAAAAAAAAAAAAAAAAAGAAAGAAAGAAGTGTCATATCCTATGAAATATACATCTTGAAAATGCCTAAAGAAAGTTGTCATTTTTTTATGGTGAAAAGACTGGAGTCTGTGTTGATGAAAACACCTTGGTGGCTGCGGTGACTGGCAGTGGCTGCAGTAGTGGGGTAATGGAGCTGGTGGCTTCCCCTGATTATCCTGGTCGCCTCCCACAAAGGGAGGCCAGACTGCAGCTTAGGCTCACTCCCAAGAGAGCAGGGAGTGGGCCTAAGCCATCAGTAAGACATCCCCTGAGGGATCCCAATATGTGAGAGGGGGCAGGATGGGCTGAGGAACCCTGCCCCCCCCAGTGCATGACTTTCGTGTACTGGGCCCCTAGTATATTATAAAAGCCTAATATGTTAAGTGTATTATCAGTTATTCAACTATTCGACCAGCTGCTATGATGCACACTGACCACCAGGGGGCAGACACTTCGACTGGTAGGTCGGCTTGCTGCTGGTGATCGGGACTGGGCAAATTGGACTAGTTTCAGCCAGATTCCTGCAGGCCAGGCTGAGGTACTCTACCAGTGCACAAATTTGTGCACCAGGTCTCTAGTGTTGAATAAGAATGGTGAAAGTGGACATATCTATTTTGATCCTCATCTTAAGGGAAACACTTGTAGTTTTTGCACATTATGTATGATGTTTGTCATATATGGCCTTTATTAAGTTGAGGTATGGTCCCTCTGTTCTCACTTTGCTGAGAGTTTTTATCATAAATGGGTACTAAATTTTATCAAATGCCTTTTCTGCATCTACTGATATGATCCTGTAATTTTTATCCTTCAGTTTGTCAATGTGATATCTTATGTTTATTGTTTTACAGATATTTTACCAACCTTGCATTCCTGGAATAAATCTCACCAAAGATTTTACATGATCTTTTTAATGTATTGTTGAATTTGGCTTGCTAATATTTTGTTGAGGAACTTAGCATCTATGTTCACCAGGGGCACTGTCCTATAATTTTCTTTCTTTGTTGTGTCTATCTGGTTTTGGAATAGAATAATTCTGGCTTTATAAAATGAGTTTGAGAGTATCTCCTCCTTTTCTTTTCTTTTCTTTCTTTCTTTTTTTTTTTTGGCAATAGTTTGAGAAGTATAGGTGATATTTCTTTGGATGTTTTATAAAATTCTCCTGTGAAGCCTTCCAGTCCAAGACTTTTGTTTGTTGGGAGTTTGCTTTTTTTTTAATTACTGTTTTAATTTCACTAGTTGTAATCTGTCTATTTAGGTTCTGTGATTCTTTATGATTTAGTTTAGAAAGATTATGTTTTTTTTTAAAGATTTTTTAAAATATATTTTATTGATATTTTTACAGAGAGGAAGAGAGAGGGATAGAGAGTTAGAAACATCAATGAGAGAGAAACATCGATCAGCTGCCTCCTGCACACCCCCTACTGGGGCTGTGCCCGCAACCAAGGTACATGCCCTTGACCGGAATCGAACCTGGGACCTTTCAGTCCAAAGGCTAATGCTCTATCCACTGAACCAAACCGGTTAGGGCAAGATTATATGTTTTTAGGAATTACTCATTTTGTCCACATTGTATAATTTGTTGGCATATTGTTGTTTGTAATTTAATAAAATTTTATAGTTTTCAGTATACATGTTTTACACTTCTTTTATTAAATTTATGCGTAGACTTTTGTTTTGATACTTTTGTTAATGAAATTTTTGAATTTAATTTTTATTGTAATACAATTCCTTTCTGTATATTGATCTTGTATCTTAAAACTCAGCTAAATTTGTTAATTAGATCTCATAATTTTTGGTAAATAGATTCCCTAGGATTTTCTATTTAACATGTTTATGTTATTTGCAATTCTAACCTGGAAGCCTTTCTCCTTTTCTCATGTAACTTTCCTGGCTAGACCCTCCATTACTATGTTGATTTGAAGTGATAAACATATGTATCCTTGTCCTGTTCCTGACCTTTCATCACTTTTAACCTTTGGCTTCCTTGATTTTGCTGATAAATCAACTATTAATCTTAATGAAGATCTCTTGTACATAATGAGTTATTTCTTGATTATTGATTTCAAGATTTTCTTTGTCTTTTGACGGTTTGTAATAATGTTTCTAGGTGTAGATCTTGTTTACTTCATTATAGTTGGAGTATAAGGAGCTTCTTAAATGTGAATATTAATGATTTTCTTCAAATTTGAGTTTTCTTTCTGTTTCTCCTTTCCTCCTGGGATTCTCATACTTTTGATAGTACACTGTGTGGTGTCAAACAGGATTCATTTTTCCTTCTTCTATTTATTTCTGCTTTCCTGATAAGATACATCTAATGGCCCAGCTCTAGTTTGTTAAATGCTTCTTCTGCCCACTCAAATTAGAAACCTCTTACTGAGGTTCTTTAGTTTAACTTTCATTTTAGTATTTTACAATTTGAAATTGTAATTTTTAATGCAAGCTTTCCATTTGTTTCTTTTTAAAAAATAAATTTGTCTCTTTTTTATATTCTCTATTTGGTGGGCATCATATTCATAATTTTCTTTAATTCTTTACACATAGTTCTTTGAAAAAACTTAAAATAGCTGCTTGAAAGTCTTGTTCTACTAAGTGTGATATCAGGATTTCCTCAAGGACAGTTTTTATTGACTTCTCTCTTTCCTATGTGAGGGACATACTTTTTTGTTTCTTTGCATTTCTCATCAGTTTTTATTTGAGTAGATGTTATATAGTAGATAACAATATTATGTGATAACTCTGAAATCAGATCCCATACATACACCCAGAATTCCTGTTGTTGTTGCCGCTGATGTTTGTTTATTTAGTGATTTTCGTGAAGTAATTATATAAAGTGTGTATATTTTTTTGGGTATGGCCACTGAGCTATTTACTCAGTGATCAGCTTATAATTAGCTTATGATTGGACAAAGATTCCTTAAATGCCTCAAATTAAACATCTTTTAGCTTTTGCTGAGCAGTTCTCTGTGCGTGCTGGGTTCTTTCTTTTAATGCTTCAGGACTCAGTTTATAACTCATTCTTAGACTTCACGCTTGCTTATACAGCACCTCAATGTCAGTCAGTGGTAAAACCTTAGTATCTTGTCAGACTTTTTCTGGGCATACACACGGCCCTAGGCATACACATAGTTCTGTGCATGTGCTTGGCCTTCAAGATTTATAAGAAAACTAGTGCCCAGTGCATGAAATTCATGCACATTAAAAGGGGATTAATTAGAGGAAATATTTAATGTTGCTATTTGCCCTTTCTCTATAATAGAAGTGTCAGAGATTAAAGAAAATTAGTAAAACATATGAAAATCTTCCTCCTGTCAGAGTCTGGGGTGCACCATGGAACCCAGAGTCAAGTCTTCAACCACCCACATGTACCTCAAAATCACTCCAAACCCAAACCTGGATGGCCCCCCTTCATTGGGCTAGATCCAGATCCAGCCAGTCCCACCCTGTCAAACCCTGCCAGGTGGGGGGAAGGGGGTGCAGCCTGAGGTCCCCTGGGTTCCAGGGCAGGGGGGCACAGCCTGAGGTCCTCTGGCCTGGTGCTGGGTTGGGGGGCATGGCCTGAGGTCCCCTGGCCCAGCACCAGGGCAAAGGGCACACCTTGAGGGCTCCCGTCAAGTCCTGCTGGGTGGAAGGCACAGCCTCAGGTCCCTTGGCCTGGGGCCAGGGCGGGGGACATGGCCTGAAGTCCCCTGGCCTGGCACCAGGGAAGAGGGTGCAGCCTGAGTCCCTCTGGCCTGGTGCCAGGGTGCGGGGAGCAGCCTGAGGTTCCTTGTCAAGCCCCATGCAGGAGGTGGGTAGGCGCGCAGCCTCAGGTCCCTGCTGATTGCTCCTTAAGGCTCATAATGGGAACTTAGCCTCAGCTGTGGGTGCAAATTGACTGGAGTGATGGTCAATTTGCGTATTCCATCTTTATTATATAGGATATTGAAAGTTTTCAAAGTCCTCTGTGGATATCTCATTTCTCTTTCTCCCTTTCTCTTCTTTCTTTCTCCCTTTCCCTTTCTTTCTTTCTTTCTTTCTTTCTTTCTTTCTTTCTTTCTTTCTTTCTTTCTTTCTTTCTTTCTTTCTTTCTTTCTTTCTTTCTTTCTTTCTTTCTTTCTTCCCATACTTTTTCTGACATGATGAGCTAAGGAAAATCACTTTATAAGTGACAGAAACTCAAATTTTCACTGCTTACAACTTACTCAAGTTAAGAAAATTTCATAAATATAGAAGGACAAAACAAAAGGAAAAAGACAAGATAGCAAACTGATTACTGAAAAAATAAAGAAAAATTAATTAAAATTTAATAGAACAAAATATTTACTGAACAATGAAAATATAAATATGAAAGCTGAAGTAATCTACTATACTTCAGTAAAAATTGGATAAACAACTATGAACAGAGTTATTCATGTTGATGAAATTTTTATTTACAATTATAAAGACTTATAAATATTCAGGGAAAAGATTAACATCACTTGTAAAAGATTAAATAAAAATAAGATTGTCTCAGGCTTCCCTCATAATTTTAAGTGCTAGAGTAAAGTGTGGTCATTAAATGGAATATGAGGGGAAGAGTGGGTGGATGGATGTGATACTAGCCAATTTATAACCATTTATAACTAGATATTCATTCTCAAGTATCCTATTTAAAGAAAAATAGACATTTTCAAATATCACAGATTAAATTGAAAATAAAAGTAATAAACTAATACTCAATAAATATTGGATTAATTTAATAAACTACAAGTAAATATGATACATGTACTTTTAAAATTGAAATGTTTTTTAGGGAAATTAAAATTTGAAAGAAAAGTTATAAAATATAAATATGCCAATATGTATATAAATCATCTTAATTTGCTGCAAACATTTACATTAAAATGTTAATATGTGAAAACAATTTGCCTGAAAGCTCTATGGGTTCAATACATGTCATTTTTTAATTGGTAGATGTCAGTATATCTAATTTCATTTTGGTTGATGAAAATATGTCCAAGTATTTGTGTCAGTTTCCTATTGTTGCTATGGTAAATTACCACAAATGTAATGGCTTATGGCAACACCAACATATCATCTAAAGTTTCATAGGTCTTCAGTCCAACCCTGGTCTCACTGGACTCAGATGGAGGTGTCGGCAGAGTGATTCCTTTTCGGAGGCTCTTGGAGAGGCTGTTTTCTGCCTTTTCCAGCTATGAAAGGCTGCCTGCTTTCTTTGGCCCATTCCTCCCTTTTCCTCATTAAGCCCAATTCTGCTAAGCTGAGTTCATTTCATGCTTTTTTATCTTCTGCATCTGTCTTTCTCATATAAGGACACTTCAGATTACATTGGACCCATGCACATAATCCATGCTACAACCTTTATCTCATGTTCAACTGATTTGAAACCTTAACTTCATGATAGCCATAAATCCCCCTTGTCATGTAATTTAACATATCCGCAGTTTCCAAGCATTGGGACAGGTATATCTTTGTGACATTATTTCGCCTGGCCCTCAATGAGTCACATGTAAAATAAATTGATCTCATACCAAAGTCCTCCAAAGTCTCAACTAATGAGAGCAGCAGCCACACTCCAAATTGCGTCTAAGTCGCATCAGTTCAAAAATTCCAAATGTCATCATTTCAATCACGTATGAGTGAGCCTCTGGGTATAATTTATCCTGGGTGATAACTCTCTCCATCTGTGAACAAGTGAAACTCAAGCAACAAGTTATCTGCTCTGTTTAACAGCATCCCCCCCTCCCCCCCATCAAAAAAGCAATCAAACAAACAAAAAAACCAGAAAACAATGGGGGGGCGGGCATATCATACTAGTTACAGGCATTCTGGTTTAGGAAGGAAAAAACTGGAAAGGGAAACGAATCTTCCTCTCCCAAAGAATTTCAAAATCTGTCTGGTTGAACTCCATTTGATTTCAAGAACTGGAACTCACTCATTGCGGCTCTAAGCTAGATGACCCCTTGAGCCATCTTTCCTTATTCCTTAAATGTAATGCATGTTTGGAGCTGAATTCAATCTTTTTCCCACCTGAAGGGTTTTGGTGGTCTGACAACCCTCTTTCATTCTATCATTGCCTTTCAGTTCAAGCTGGCAGAGTTTCTGTTGATATATGAGCCTGTGGATCTTCTATGTATCTTACAGGGCTCATTCCACTAGAAAAGAGCCTCTTTAAGAATCTTTCAAGATGATCTTTGATATTTTTTGTGAGAGTCCCTTACACGTCCAGCGTGGTTCAGGGTTCCTGTTCAGGGTTCGAGTTCTGAAGGAGGCCGCACACAAATGAAGAGAGAGAGAGACTAGAAGAGAATCAATCTGGAAACTGGGGGACCAGGCTTGAAGCCTACCTCTAGTGGGTTAGACTGCCCACTGGTGCCTGGGTCTCACCAGCCTTTTATTGAGTCTCTGAGAAAACAACCATATCCTTAGGCAGGAAATTCCAAGCAAGAATTTTACGTGTAATTAACAAGTGGGGATTTGCTGTAATTAACAATGTTTCAACTTAAACAGTGAGTGCATAACTCTGACCTTTCAGAGCAACCAACGTTGGTTGAAACAATCAGTTTCCAGCAATTTTTCCTAAATAATTCTATATGTATCTTTGTCATTTGCTGTGATAATTCAGGGGACATCTGAATCACATGTTTAAATCATTTCAAAGAGTCTTTTGTGTGACCTAATACACTGAGCTTTTGTTCCCTCTGAAGTGTTAGCAAAAGATTGTCCAGCCACACTCTTAGTTTATGTTCTATAGCACACCTTCTTGACAGTGGGAGTCTCTTAATTTTAGTGTCATTAGGATGTGAACAGGCTGAGTATTTCCTCAATCATCAAGTCATAGTTCCTTTTTTTTTTTTTTTTTTTTGCTTTTGCATTTTACTATAAGCAGAAAGAAGAAATGTGGCCATATCTACAATACTTGCTTGGTAAGTCCCTCATCTAAATGTTCAATTTTCTTATTAAAGGTTCTGTTGGTCATGTAACTGTAGGACACAATTAAACTATCTCCTTGTTTTCAATAGCATGTTCTTCATTAATTTCTGGTTTCTCTATAGCAGTACATTTAACATCCATGTTTCCACCAACAGTCTGTTCACGAAAATTTAAGTATTCGCTGAAGTAATGTGTAGTGTCTTTACCATGATTCTCTATTTCTTCTGACCCCTCACTAGTAGAGTTTTTAACTTTATACATCTACTAAGAAACTATTCAAGGGAATGTAAGTTTTTTACAATGTTCCTCAAGATTTTTCCAGCCTTTGCCCACCACCCAATTCCAAAGTCACTTCTACATTTTTAAGTATTTATTAGATCACCCTCCTTCTAGTTATAAATATCTGATTTAGTTTCCCTTTGACATGCTGCTTTGACAAATTATTTCTAACTCAGTAGTTCAAAACAATACAAATTTATTTTCTCAAAGCTCTATAGATCAGGAGCTCAAAACAAATCCTCTGGGCTAAGATCAAGATGTTGGGTAGGATGAGTCTGACATAGAGACTCTGGAAGTGAATCTACTTCCTTGCCTTTTCCATCTTTTAGGGGCCACTCACTTTTTTTGGCTCATTCTTTCTTTCCTCCATCTTCAAAGCCAGTAATACCAAGTCAAGTTCTTTTCACACTTCCAACTCTCTAGTTTTTTTTTTTTCTTCTTCTCTACTCTTCCCTTTTTAAAGACCCTTGAGATTATATTGGACCCACCTAGATAATCCAAAATTTTACTTCATCATACTTCAATTTCATCTACATCTATAATTCCCCTTTACCATTTGTCCATCCTAATGTTCACAGGCTTTTGGGATTAGGCATGACATCCAAGGGAAGCCATTATTCTGCCTACCACAGTTTTATTAGTCTCATAATCACTGGAAGACTAACCATGTTATATACCAAAACAGTACTCAGAATTACTTTGGAGTAGAACTGTGTTCTAGGTTGAAAGATAGTAAGGTAAATTATCCCTTTTCTAGCTTAAGTCAATAAAAATAGAAAGCACTAAATATTGTAAATGAGAATGGGAAAATTAACCTTATTGATTGAAAGAAGTATAAGGCAATACTTTCTAGAGTATTATCAATTTAAAATTTTAAATTAAAAAATGTCCTTGTATAATACATAAGGAAAACCATAATCTGGTTTACTGCCTTGAAATCTGATGTAGGAAATATAAGAAATAAAATATAGAAATAACTAGACCATGAACTATATTGGAAACAAGAATTTATTGTAACTGTAAGAAGATACAGCAAACTTATTAGCTTAAGCCAACAATTATGTAAAAGCTATTGAGTATGTCCTGCTCAGACCTCTGGTTCATACATTTTTTTACCCACCCTGAGCTAGTGAAATGTTCAAATATGTTCTAGAGCAGGCATGTCAAACTCAAAGGCTAACACAGAGCAAATAAACAAGGTTTAAGTTTATGTGAGCCACAAAAAAACAAAAGCTTCAATTTTCATAAAAACATAGGTTTATTTCGATAGAGACATGCTGCATACAAAGGGTAAAATCATCGCTGGTAGCATTAGTGGAGAGAAATGGTGCACCCGCTCGTTAGGCGCCTAAGGGATATGCATGCAATGCCATTATAGTAATGAGCGAACGTTGTAGTTCGTTCTTAATAATTATGTATAGCAGGATATTATAAAAATTAAGTTACGAAATTTTTATTAAAACATTTCTTACATACTGTTATATTGGCTGGGCCACAAAAACATTCATTGTGGGCTGAATGCAGCCTATAGGCTGCGAGTTTGATATGCTTGTTCTAGCAGTACCAAAATATAAACAATACGATGACGAAAGAGTCTCTAGTCTTGGGTGTCAAAAGCCAAAACGAAGGGTGCTATTGAGAAATGGGGATTAAAGTAGAATTTGTATGAAAGGTGGTGTATTAAATGGTAGCTATTGAGTCATTTCCTCCAGTCTTCTTCAAGGAATGCTGTCAGCCTGGCTCATGGCACCCAAGGGTATGTTCTTTAGAAGGAAAATTTAATAACCACATTAAAATAAACAAAACACTGGAAACTAAAATATTGATCTCTCTTAAGAATATAGCCAACAAGCTACCTGATTACACTGTAATGAATCTTAAGAGCTGACAGACTCTACCCTCATTACAAAGCTTCCAACCAGCTTTTTAATGTCTCATCTTTACGAATGAATAATCATTTTTGAGTGAAATCTTCATCAAAAAGTGAAAAACAAACAAAACAAACAAATCATAAACAACAAAAGAAAGCAGAATAAAGGGATGTAGTTGAAACACAGCTAATGAGGGAACAAACACATAACAAATTAACTGTGCCATGCAAATAATATTATAAAAGAGATGAGACAAGATATTTCATTTACAAAACAAATAAGTAACAATCATACAGAAGAATGAACTTGTGTATGTTAACATTTTAATTGCCAAGTAAAAATTTTAGAGTAAGTTATGGAATGTAAATTTAAATGTATCCTCAGAAAATAACACAAAAGAAAAAACATAATTTATGAATAGGGCTGAATATGTAAGAGATCTGGCAGATCAATCCAATAGATACATTACAGAGTTTTGAAAAAAAGAGAAAATATTAAGAAATAACACAAGGAAATTCCTTAGAATACAGGGAAACAAGTCTTTAGATTTCTACCATATGTGAAAAATTCAAGAAAAAAAAAGTCATGTAATATACAAATTAACCATTACCAGAAAGGCAATTGCTTTTTAAAGGCTTTCAAACTCTTTAAAAATTCAGAGGAAACAGAATCAAACAGCTAAATTAACAATAAAGTAAGAAAGTAAAAAAGTATATTTTCAGAAAAGCAAAGCATCACAAAATTTACCTCCCTCCTATCCCTTGTTAGGGAGTCATTTAATGATGTGTTCAGAAGAACAAAGGGTACAAAAAACCCCAACAAACAAAAAGATGATTTGTAATTCAAGAAAGAAGGATTGCAAAACAGGAAGTCTGGGACAGACACTCTCAGGCCAACAGCTGTGCCCTGGCTCCCCAGGACCACGTGCTGCCCTTCAAGCAATCATAGTGCAAAGGTTAATGCAATGGTTTGCTTGACCAGACTTGATTCAATATTCCCTTTCCCTGCCCAAGTCAACTGTTGGGCTGAATTTAAAAATCACAGAATTCTGAGTTGGAGAAGTGGAACAGCAGAATCCCAGTTTGCTAAAGAGAAGGCAAAACTGTAATATAATCACTACATGAGTTATGCCATGAGGATTACATCATTAATTTTTTTCTATTTTGTTGGGAAATTGTAATATTACACCATTATTGAACAAATGGAACTATTCTATATCTATATAATTGATTTGTGGTATCATTGATGATCTTATTTGTAACCCTTACAAAATGTTTTTCATTCTTGGAATTTGGAGGGTGGAAGTGGGGGCAATTAGTGCCTTATCATCCCCTAACAAAGTGTGATGATAAACATTCCATTGCTGGAAAGGTGACATGTTACTAGAAAAAAATATATGCTATAGTTCCTATAATGACTGCTTTATAGGCTTTCATTGTTTTTAAAAGGCTGTTTCCCTGCACTGGACCCATCTTCCTTATGAGGTAGAATTCCCTAGTGTGAGTGGTGGGAGCCATAGCCCTGTCCACCCTCTCCTCCTTAACTGTTCTTCCTGCATCACCCCCATAGGAGAGAAACCCTTCCTCTCCTACCAAGCAGACAGCCAGACTCCAAAGATAGCTTCAGCAATGACGCTCTCTAATGACTTTGAAACTGGAGTGAGTGTCAGAAAGGCAAATAAAATCTGAGGTTTGATTTGGACTATTAGGTCTGTGGTCAGTGGTGGGATTTGTAAATAATGGGGACACTTTAGTCTTTTGACTAGATTATTTTTTCTACAAAGCCTCATTTGGATTCTGTTGTTTGCTTAGTCTGATTTTTTAGTCCTCTTATAGACTACAAGATATACCTAAAATCCTTGACAATTCCATATTCCCTACATAGTAGGTTTCTATTCTTTGCAGCAGATAAAAACCCTGATGTATACTGATATAATTGCTTAATCATTGTGACTTTTTATTGGTAGAATTCAAATGCTGCAGTTCCCTAAATAAATTCTTAAAATTGTATACATTTCAGAGCAGTGTGGAGGGGATTGAAATTATTCAGAAAAAGGCTTTGGCTTTCTGTCCTTTGGATCTAGTAAATAAAGGTACCACATCTGAGTTATCATCGACTTGATTTAATAATTCAGAATTTAAAGTCGCAATATTTTTTAAATGCTATATGATAATGCAAAATAAAATTGCCTTCATAAGACAATGTTAAAACATTAATACTGCATTCTACTATTTAATATCAGAATATTTGAAATATTAATTTTAGGTGCAGACTTATAAGTATTTTCTCATTTTAATTTTCATTAATAAATCAGTTCTGTCCTTTGTTAATACAAGACTATCATTGCCTAATAATTTACACTTTTTGATAGAGCCCAGGTCACTGGGACCACCACATGGGCATTTGTCCTATTAATAGACTCCCTTAAGGACAAAGAAAGGGGACAGCCCAAGTGCCCATCTGTAGATGAGTGGATAAAAAAGCTGTGGTACATTTATACCATGGAATACTATGTAGCTATAGAAAAGAAAGATCTCTTACCCTCTGAGGCAGCATGGAGGGACCTGGAGATGATTATGCTAAGTGAAATAAGCCAGTCAGAGAAAGACAAGTATTACATGATCTCACTTGTAGGTGGAATCTAATGAACAAAATAAACTGAGCAACAAAGTAAGTCCAGATACATGGAAGCATGAAACAGACATAAGAATCTCAGAAGGAAGAAGTGGGTGGGGGTTGGGGGAAGGATTAACTAAAGAATTTATATGCGTTATATGCATAGCCTATGGACACAGACAATAGTGTGGTGAAGGCCTGGGGTGGGGCGAGAACTGGGTGGAGGGGACCATAGGAGAGGAAAATGGGGGACATCTGTAATACCAATAAAAATAAATATAAAAAAAGGAAATGATTGATATCAACTCTGGGTATGTACCCACAGCTCTAACTTGTTGAAAAAGCATTTTATTTTGTTAAAGTATGATATTAGAAGTGTAGAAAGGCAACATTTAGTGGATAAAATATACCTTTGAAACTGTTCTGCATAGAAGTGCAGTGAAGGAAATTTTAGTCACAAGTACCTTAGTTAAAATGTGCTGACAGGACATTTTAAAAAATCATTAATAATGTATTTTTATGCTTGAAAACTTCAAAATATCATTACATATTAAAAAACCCTATTCATAAAATGGGTCTAGGAATTTTGATGAAATATATCTTCAGAGACAGTGTTAGGAGGGAGGGAGGGATTCCCACTGTCCTCCTGGCCCCTTTATAACCTTGGAAATCTTACTTAACCTCTTATGCTTCAGTGTCAACATCTACAACAGGGAAGAAGAAGAATGGTACAACCTCTGGGATTACTGTAAAGACAAAATGTGACTGCTTATAAAGCTGGACATGCAATCAAATTTTAACTATTATTGATAATATATCACGCCAATTTTAACTCCTTATATATATTTCTGTATGATCTGTATATATTTCAAAAATCTACACATGGTGTTTTGGATCCATATTCTTTCTCATTCAATTTATTTTTAAACATTTGGTTTCTTATATTCACCAATAAATTATGAACAAGT
This sequence comes from Murina feae, assembly GCA_004026665.1. Lineage (NCBI taxonomy): Eukaryota > Metazoa > Chordata > Mammalia > Chiroptera > Vespertilionidae > Murina > Murina feae. The sequence goes on along the minus strand of PVJC01011441.1, from coordinate 25,895 downwards.
ATTATATCAACAGCAATTTCACATAAAATTTTATTTCTTAAAACAAAATGGGCAAATTCTCAGAGAAAGAAATGCAAAAGGTTTTCTTTGTCAAGCATTCTTCATAGCTATCCCTATATCTGAAGTGTAGGCATGCATTAAAATTATTTTTTTTCTGAGTGTATTCTATTAAGAATGTTAGAAAAGAATGCTTTAAATATTGGGGTATAATACATTATGCAGAAACATCCCTAATAAAGAAGAAAATGGAAGCAATTACAATATTTGCCTAATTTAAAAATATTCATATGGCCTTAACAAAATACATTTTCTCCAGAAAGACTAAGAATGGGAATAGTATGGGTAGAAATGTCAAATTCTAGTCAACTTTTGTAAAGTTAATATTCTGTTTCTTGCCTCTTTCTCACTTTTCAAGCGAAAGCCTTTGGGTAAACATGAATGTGTATCTAAGAGTCTATTTATTTTCAGTTATAATTTCTGGCATGTGATTTTTCTCTGGGAATGTTACCAAAACAGATATTATTTTTTTTATTGACTCACACTATTTGAACAAATCATTTAATATAGAAAAAAATAACAGCTTTTGCTTTTATTTAAAGGCTTTTCCCTTACTGAAGCATATACTGCTGGGGAAATGGGGAAAAGGGGTGTCCTATTAATCATTCAAGAATGATGTAGAATAAAAGGGAGTTCAGGGGATAGAAAATTAGTGACAGAATCATCTGTTGACTTGGGCACCTATGGTTAAACACATACACACACACACTCGGGAGATTCAACCTTGACTTATTAATGGGTCATACACAATGCACAAACTCACTGGAATAAATGATTACTTCATCCTTTGCATGGCTTTGTCTGCAAAGTTGTGGCTATGGACACTTCAAGGTTCTGTGAGTTCTCCTACTAGTTTGCAACATTACAAGGGTGCTTTTCTACCAGCAGAACATTAGCCATAAATGTCTATTAGTCAACATAACGATGGCAGTTTTATAAGGCCTGAACATGTATATTCCCCCACTGCTTCTCCTTAAATTACTAGGAATGCAAAAAATAACCAATAGTTTGACCTCTTAAATCACAAATTGGATAGGCTTACCATTCAAATGTGTTGTAAATGTGTTTCCCATTTTTAGCTCATTTAACATGTTCAGCAGCAAGCCTTCCAATATTGTGAGTTATTTTTAGTTTTTTACTTCACAGAAGCATCAGATGACATTTTTCAAACCATCGAGTGGTATTTAAAAGACTAGAATACAATTTGAATGTTGCTAATAGGATGTTATTAACTATCTGTGTAAAAGATAAAGAGTATAAGAGATACAATAGGCTCAGAAGTTATTTGGTTTTATAATAATCTTAATAGTTTTCATTGTGAAACATTAGCTTGTTCAATTTGGGAAGTTATATGACTATATCATATCCAGAGAGTGAAAAAGGAGCAATTAGAATTAAGATTTACAATGTAAAAATTATTACCCTAAAGATTGAAGACATTCATAATAATAATAAAAAAATAAAATTATTTGAAATCCAATGTCCTTCAAGTTTATCAATGTTTAATATTAATATTAGAATATTGCATATTGATTAGTACAATTAGTAGGTATATCCATCTGGCATTTTCTTCCCTAAAGCAAGTTGATTCCTTTATCTTCACTTTCATTTACCTGAAAAATATTTTTTAAGCCTAAGGAAATATGTACGTTTTAAAAAGTAATCTTTGATCTTAATTTCTGTGTATGCTGTAGATTTTCTCTGGCATAGTTGATATTAAAATTCTATAACAAGTGTGGAATAAAGTATCTGGTATCTAAGCTATGAGATCTGGCCACAGGTCACCAAGTAGTGATGTCATGTCAGAGATATTTTTGGTAGATTTCTTTCATGGATCACAAACTTAAAGTGACGGGTCACAATTATTACTATCAACTGGAGTTCAGAGATGTATTAACAAGATGAAAAGATGACCAAGAACAATTCAAATGTTCTTGTCATATACCATAGGGACCTGGTCTACTCAAGCATTTCATTCAATGGATTGGAATATGATTTTAAACGGGGAAGATATAAAAGGAAGTGTCAGTTCAATCTCAGTTTACATAAATGCTGTAATCTGAATTCACTTATCCTTTATTTAAAACTAGGGAAGCCGGTGCACAAAAATTTGTGCACTTGGGAGGTCCCTCAGCCCGGCCTGTGCCCTCTCACAGCCTGGGACCCCTCGGGGGCTGTCCACCTGCTGGAGTGCCTGGCCAGCCTGGGCGAGGGGCTAATGGCTGTCTGCAGGCTGGCCAAGCCCCCCAGGGGATCCCTCACCCCATTGGGGTGAGGCCAGCCTGGGTGATGGGCTGAGGGGCATTTTCAGGCTTTCAGGCTGCCCACAGCTCCCATTGACCCAATGTCCCAGCAAGGCTGGCTGAAAGCAGGTTTCTGGTGTTTGTTTATCTTCTATAATTGATACACTGTTCCTTTAAGCCGAGCCTAGGCAGGTAATGAAGCTGCCTGTCTGCTTCAACTCTGAGGCTTCTATAATTGAGACAATGTTGCCCTTAGTAGTCACAGCCAGGACTGCTGTTTGCTTCAGCTTCTATAATTGAGACAATGTTGCAAATATGTTGTTGCCTGGAGCCGGGAGAAACCCAGCAGCTGGCAAACAGTTTTATTCTTGCTGCAACAGAAGCTGCCTGTTTACTCAGCTCCGTGAGTGCCAGCCTCCATTTTGGCTGGGTTAATTTGCATACAGCCGCTCTGATTGGCTGGTGGGCATGGCTTAGACATGCTGAAGAAATGGTCAATTTTAATATTACGCTTTTATTAGATAAGATCATTAACACATGATGGGGTATACTACAATTTTCAAAACAAATATTCCTTTATGTGAAAGACCATATATTTTTATATTGCTATTTCTGGATTATTCAAGGATCTCATAAAGTATAAGTTGATCTCTTTATCTGGGTTCTTAAGTATCCCTATAAGTGACACTTCCTTCAGATTGAGCTCTTCTGTGCAAGATCTTTCCAATCCCCTCTGTCATTTCAGCACTTTTCAAATTGCCTTAAAAGCAGAGCTAGAACAGGGAGAAGATGTAATTTCTGTGCAAGCAGGTTGCATTTCAGACAAAAGTACTACACAGGTATAAAACACTGCTGTTAGAAGACTAAACCCTAGATGTAGAGTAAGGAAGCCTTTCCCCCTTTCTTTTCATCTTGGGAAGTGTTATGTGGCTTCTAAGAAGCCAAAGGAAATCAAACCATTGATGAGAGAGATAGGCTTGCAGGTGGCTGATAAGGGCCGAGATTGCCTGCTGTTTGCTGATGAGCAGCATGTAGTACTGCCAGCGTATATTGTATTTCAGAAAGCATGACAAAGGCAGAAACGTGTTCCATTAAAGTCAGATTCTAAATGTGTTTCATTAAAAAAAGATTGTGGGAGCTATTCAAATGATGTGTAGGTTCGCATAGATAGAAAATTGAAGCAATTTAATGTCTCAATGAAAAGGTAAGTTTTCTGTTTCTTTGAATTGGCTATTTATCATTTGTACAGAGCTCCTCTATTTAAAGGATAATAATAGTGAGTAAGGATCTCAAAAATAAAATTATAGCACCTATTACTGCTTAAATAACCTAGTTCATTCAGCCAAACAAAAGGTTTAAAGTAATGGATTTAGCAGCTTTCAACTATGCAGTCCATATTTGTGTCAAGTAAAAACAATTAAATCACTAATATGAATGAAAGCAGGACGGTGTACCAGTTTACATATGGTATTTTCACAATAAATATGAAGAACTGATTCTATGTTTTAAAGTAAATGTTGTGTTGTTTTTCCAGAGAAAGAACCCTGATGCTATTATTATTTGTTTTTAAATGAATTTTGCTCTAAAATTACATAACTCTTTCCAGCTCTCTGTCTCTCATTTTGAATCTATATTGTAGTTTTTTAGAAGCACTTTTTGAGTTTATTAGTACACTTAAAATGTATGTTATTATTTTCATCTCTTTTCCAACACACACACATACACACACACACACACATCTTCCTGAAGTGAATTTTACTTAATGGGATAAACAAATAGTCCACTTGCGTTCTAAAGTGTTTCCCAATACTTAATATGCAATGTGACTTAGCAAAATAAAAATGAGTTGAAAAATATGTATCTAGCTTTTTCTTTTATGTATTAACTGGACATAAATTCTTTTTTTTATTGCTTAAAATATTACAAAGAGTAGTACATATGTCTCTTTTTTTTCCCCTTGTCCTTCCTCCAGCCTCCCCTACCCCCTAGTGTCTTGTGTCCATTGGTTATGCTTATATGAATGCTTATGGACAGAAATTCTTGATGAATTACTAACTGTTTAGCTATTTGGTGGTGCCAACGTACTCTTTAGACTAGAGTGTAAGGACTAGTTTAATATTTTTATGAAACATTTTAGTTTATTTCTTTCATATTTTTGTCTCAAGGTCTTAGATTAAAAACATGATGTTCCTCATACTTCAAAGTCTAGTTAGGATAACTAGAAATTATCCTAAATATAAGGAACTTTAATACTAATGTTATTACTATATTTCCATTCCTGGTATTTTAGACACATTTGAAGATATAAGGCATACTGATTAGGAATTAGGAATTTGAACTGGTGGTTTCATGATGCAGAAGCAAGAGGACAGTGAGAGGTTTTGCTTAATGTCTTTAAGACTCAGTTTTTTCTACTGTAAAATGGAAAAAATAATACCTATCTCACAATATTATGATAAAAATTAAATGAAGTATGTCATCACGCACTTAGTGGAGTTAGCTCCATCTTGAGGGAAGATGTGTGGGGAAGCGAGGGGCAGGTTTGGGAGCAGAAAAACTCAAGGCTGTTCCCCAGGAGGTATACGGGGAGCTGCAGGCCAGTTGCTGCGCCTGCTATCTCTGCTCAGATGGGTGCAGTTAGCAAGTCATGTCACGGAAGACCCAAGTTACCAGAATGGATAAGTGCTGAGGCTCCCTTTTCTCTCACCTCATGTGTGAGCCGGCTTTTTGTTTCTATAGTTCTCCTTGTTCTGTCTCTGAGAGAGGATCAAATTCCTGCGGGAAAATACCAAAGTGATCATTAACACCCGGACATAGTCAGAGCATAATGTTGTTGACATGGTACTTGTTTATCTCACATGTTTCCAGAGCCATTCATTCCTGCTGAGAAGAAGCATGGCAGTGTCCTTGGCGATTCCTGTAGGTACCGCACACTTCCACAGGGAGGAGTGAGTCAACATTTTGAAAGAGATTGCTTTGGTTGGGTCCACAAGCAAACAAACAAACAGAACAAAAAAGTCAAAAGTAAGTCCTAAGTCAGGAAATACATATTCTGTGTTCTAGCTTGAGTACAAAACACCATTGTGCAAGTCAGTTAATCTATCCTACTTTCAGTTTTTCATATATAAACTCAAAATTATGAATTGGTTTACCTTTAAGGTCCAACTGGGTGTAAACTAACAGAAAACTTTTGCAGTGGCACAGCTAAAAGTACAAGAGGGTAAGCCAGATCTTATAAATAAACAACCATCTCATCGTCCAAAATGACGTTGAGGCATGACTGCCCCTCCCAATAAGGGAATAAACTAAGTTTAATGCAGATAGACCAGCCCTCTCATCAGTACAGCATTCCCAAGGATGTTCTAGCAAAACCTGCGTTTTTGACCACATTGGAGACAGTTTTACCTGCTGGCTGGCAGTTAATCTGAAATTATTAGATCATGTATAATGAATCAAAATGACTCTCAACAACTCAAGAGTTTAGTACCGATGCCATATTTACATATTTTACTGAACTTTTATCTCTAAAAAAATCTGGACATCTCATGAAAGGATTTTTTGAGTTGGTTTTTCAAGTACATAAAACGGCAATAAAACAAAGTCAGTGGAAAACAGCCTTTGGCTGGAGACTTCCCTGCTTCCTAATTTTAGTCAGCTCAAAAGCTTGTCTTACACAACTGTGGAAATAGTAACCCTGGTGTTAGACTAATCAGGAAGTGTGGAAAGACCAGAATGAATAAAATCAGTTAGTCATGAAGTATTTTTAAACTTTCATGTATGCTTGGATTTCAGTTCATCTTAGTGATGAAAACTCCAGTAGGTTCAGATTTTGTGTAATCTGGTTCATCAACCATATTAGAATTCCAATTACCTTACCCTAAAATGCATCTGTGTTTGCCTTTCTCCAGAGTCTAAAAAATAGAGACTGAATTTCATATAGTTACACATATCAAAATTGAAATCACTTAAATTTTTAAACTGCTTAAATGATCCCCATTACTATAAAACCATATACAGGTATAATCAATAATTCTAACATATCGAAAAAACAATGTCTTCTCTTATGACGCTGGGAAAATACAGTGTAGTCACATAACTAGAAGTTCATTTCTTCCCTAAAATAAAAAAATCAAGGGGATAATAACAGGTGATGGTCTAGGTGTCTCTTGTTATTATAAAAATAGCAACAAAGGGTTTAAACAGGAAAACTGTAAGTGCAGGGAGTGTGGGGAGAGCAGATTGAAGGTTAGAATCAGAATCCACATGGGAAAGAGGTTCACTATTTACCATCCATAAATCACATAGATACTTAATTTGAAATCAAACGTGAACCTGAACATGTGTCATATAATCTGGCTAAATACCCCTGGGTTTTATTAAGGTGGAGGGAGCCAAGGACCACAGAGTGTTAGCTTGAGCAGATCCTCTGCTAACGTGAAAAACAAATGCCCTCGATGTCTTGCTGTTGCAAAATAAAACCCCCGAACCGCAACTCACCAACTTCGAGTAACTAATTAATGGACTGAACTTCCAAACATAGACTATCTTTGGAAGCCAGCATAATGCAATGCCTAACAGCACACACACCTTTTACAGTGCTATATCTGGGGCTTGAATCCTGACATTTCTGTTTACTAGCTGTATGTTAAGAAGCTTACTTTCTGTCACTTCAATATCTTTATATCTCAAATGGGTAGATAAAGAGTTCAATGTTGTAGGATTATTGTGTAAAATAAGCACAGTGTATATAAATGCATGGTACAATACCTGTACAAAATAAGGTATTTAAGAATGGCTACTTTCCTTTTCATTATAAAGTGAGTGTTAGGTTAGTATTATTTAATCTCTTTTAATACATGCTAAACTTAAGTTAAAAATTAGAAATGTACGTGTTCTCAACTGCTGCCTCACACATCCTAACAAATACAACCCTATAACTCTTGAAGAAGTTTTCATGATAAACTTTGGTAAATGTTATTTTACTATTCTTTCATACCTATAGAAAGTTGCAAGGAACTCAAATGTGGCCTTTGTTCAAATGTATCCATTGGTTACATTTTTACTCCATTTATTTTATTACTAGGGGCCCGGTGCACAAAAATTTGTGCACTCGGGGGGTGGGGGTCCCTCAGCCCGGCCTGTGCCCTCTTGCAGACTGGGACACCTTGGGGGGGGGATGTCCACCTGCTGGCGTGCCTGGCCAGCCTGGGTGAGGGGCTGAGGGCCATTTTCAGGCTGCCCACAGCCCCTTCAGAGTTTGTGCACTGGGGGGTGGGAGGGCTGGTGAGTGTAGGCCTGGACGTTTCCCACTAGAGGACCCACGATCACAAATACCTGGTGGGCCCCCACTGCTGAGGGGACACACCTGGCGCAGAGCTGGGTGGCGAGCCAGGGGCAGACGCTGGTGCAGGATCCCTCGGTGGGGCCCTGCTGCTGAGCAAACACACCCAGGGTGGAGCCAGGCAGCAGACTGGCTTCGGATTCTCTGCACTGTGCAGCAGACGCTCCCGCATGCCCCTGAGGAGGCCCCTGGGGCGGAGCCAGGCAGCAGACCCAGAACAGGCATTCCTGGACGCCCCGAGGAGGCCCCAGGGTGGACCCTTCCCTGGCACTGAGCTGACACACCTGGCATAGCTATGCCAGCCACGGAGGCTCCCAGTGCAGAGCCACCCTGCCAGCTTCCATCTTGGTTGGGTTAATTTGCATACAGCCACTCTGATTGGCTAGTGGGTGTGGCTTAGGTGTCTTGGGTAACGGTCAATTTGCATATTACTCTTTTATTATATTAGATTTGCTCTTTCTCCTTTCCTCTTCTCCACTCTGCTCCCTTCTTTTCCCTTTCCCTCATTCCTTTTTCTCTCTCAGCATATATACTTTCTGTTTATTCTAAAACAAGTGAAAGCTGAAGAGAGTACGAGTTTTTTTACCCTAACTATTTCAGTGCTTATGTCTTAAAACTTCCCTTACATAACCTCGGTTTAACTATCAAAATCAGGAAATTTAACATTGATATGATACAGGTATCCAATCCACACTTTATACTCAAATATGATGAATTGTTTCAGTTATATCTCATATACCTGTTTTCCCCCCACCCTAGGATCCAATCCAGATTCATGTGTTATGCTTTCTTTACATGTGTCTTTATTCTTTTCTAACCTGGAACAGTTCTCAGCATTTTAAAAAATCTTTCTTGACATTGACATCTTTGAAAAGTACAGGTCAGTTATTTTATAGACTATCCCTCAATTTTTTCTGTTTTTCTTCACACACACACAGCACCTGCCACCCGGCCCTTCGGCTCCGCCCACCCACACACACACAGCACCTGCCACCCGGCTCATTGGCTCCGCTCACCCACACACACACAGCACCTGCCACCCGGCCCATCGGCTCTGCCCACCCACACACAGCACCCGCCCATCGGTTCTGCCCACCCACACACACACATGATTATATTATCATTTCTCATGATTAGATTTAGCTTACACATATGTTGACAGAATTATCACTGAAGTGATGTTATATCCTCCTCACTGCACTTTATTAAGAGCTATGTGATGCTAGTTAAATACAGTTTTGATAACATTGGATTATTGATGAGGCTGAAGTTAGGTTCTATGTTGCTTAAGAGAGATAATTCCAGGTGTCAATTGTGACTGATGAGTTACTTTGATACTAGAAAAAAATGATTGCTGAAAAATTTCCAAATTTTATGAGATCAAAGGTCAACAAACTTAAAGCAGATTTAATGTCTAGAATTTATGCCATGGTAAATTATAATAAAACTAGGGGCCCGGTGCATGAAATTCGTGCACGGGGGGAGGGTGGGGGTCCTCAGTCCAGCCAGCCCCCTCTCACAGTCTGGAACCCCTCAGTGGATGTCCTATGATGGCCCCAGTCTGCCAGGTGCCTTGTGTGTGTGTGTGTGTGTGTGTGTGGCCACTGGGGACCTGCCCCCAGCCGCATCTGAGGCTCAGAGCAGTCCTCCTGTATGTGTCTACCTGCCGGGGGCATACCCCCAGGCACACCATCAGGCTTGGAGCAGGCACCCCCTCTATGTTGATCTCTCAGACTCTTGCCCTCCCCTGCATGTTGTTCTCTTTTTTGAGCTGTGGCCAGGGCTGGGTGCTGCCTGCCTCCCAAGATTGCCTACTGCCCATCTTCCTCCAGCCACCAGAAAGCAGAGAAAACCCTGCCTCATGGTCAGGCCAGCCTTTTCGTGCTCCCTGATCCCCGGAAGGGACCTGGGGAGCCGCCAAGCAGGCCCCCAGCCCCCAAGAGCTTGCTTTCCCACTCCCCAGTGCCCCCCAAAGGGCCTGGGAGCCGCCAAGCAGGCCGCTGATTCTTTCCTACTCACCGGTCCCCTGCTGCCTTCCTTTCCCACTCTCCGTTGCCACCAAGGAGTCTGGGGAGCTGCCAAGCAGGACCCTGGCCCCTGCTGCCTTGCTTTCCCGCTCCCTGGTGCCTTGCAAGGGGCCTGGGAAGCCCACCAAGCAGGCCGCCAACCCTGCCGCCTCTTTCCCACTCATGGGTCCTGGGTCCTGCGCTGTTCTGCCCTGCAGCCACTCTATGCACTCGGGAGGTCCCTCAGCCTGGCCTGTGCCCTCTCACAGTCTGGGACCCCTCTGGGGATGTCCACCTGATGGCATGCCTGACCAGGCTGTGTGAGGGGCTGATGGCTGTCTCCAGGCTGGCCAAGCCCCCCAGGAATGTCCCTCACCCCATTGGATTTGTGGCCAGCGTGGGTGATGGGCTGATTGGCGCTTTCAGGCTTTAAGGCTGCCCACAGCTCCCATTGACCCAATGTCCTAGCAAGGCTGGCTGGACGCAGGTTTCGGGGGTTTGTTTATTTTCTATAATTGATGCACTGTTCCTTTAAGCCGGTCTACTAACGAAGCCTCCTCTCTGTTTCACCTCGCGGTGTCTATAATGAGACAATGTTACTCAGTGCTCAGGTCAGGCCTGCTGTTTCCTTCAGCTCCCGAGGATTCTGATTGTTATTTTGTTGCAAACATGTGTTTTGCTTGAGCCAGTTTAAGCAGAGCGGGCTGCAGTTTTACTTTCATTCCTGCTGCAATGGAAGCTGTCGTTTACTCAGGTCCGTGAGTGGTGGTCACCATGTTGTCTGGGATAATTTGCATACAGTTTCTCTGATTGGCTGGTGGGCATGGCTTACCCCATCCCGGAGAAATGGCTAATTTCAATATTACACTTTTATTAGTTAAGATTTCTGACAATGAGCTTTGAAAAGAAAATATTAAAAATGGTCAGAGAACAGCCTGCCTGGTGAGGCTCAGTGATTGAGTATCAACCTCTAAACCAGATCACCGTTAAATTCACAGTCAGGGCATATGCCCAGGGCTCAATCCCCATTGCAAGACACGCAGGAGGCAGCCAATTGATAATTCTGTCTCATCATTGATGTTTCTCTCTCTCTCTCCTTCTCCTTTCCTCTCTGAACTTAATAAAAGTAAATCTAAACTAATAAAAGTGAAATAGTAAAATTAACCGTTTCTTCGGGACGGGGTAAGCCACACCCACCAGCCAATCAGAGTGGCTGTATGCAAATTAGCCCAGCCAAGGTGGAGGCTGGGTGGCGGGTGCTGTGTGTGGGTGGGTGGAGCCGATGGGCCGGTGGCGGGTGCTGTGTGTGTGTGGGTGGGTGGGCGGAGCCGAAGGGCCGGGTGGCGGGTGCTGTGTGTGGGTGGGTGGAGCCGATGGGCCTGGTGGCGGGTGCTGTGTGTGGGTGGGCGGAGCCGATGGGCCGGGTGGCGGGTGCTGGGTGTGGGTGGGCCCTCTGCCCCTCACCCAGGCTGGCCAGACATCCCAGTAGGGACCTGAACCTTGAAGGGGCTGTGGGCAGCCTGAACTGGCCATCAGCCCCTCACCCAGGCTGGCCAAGCATGCCAGCAGGTGGACATCCCACGAGGGGTCCCAGACTGTGAGAAGGCACAGGCTGGGCTGAGGGAACCCCCTCCCCACGAGTGCACAAATTTTTGTGCACTGGGCCTCTAGTGTATATATATATGTATACACTAGTTCAATGACATGATGCACAGAGAAGCGTGAGATAAGAATGACTTTTGACTCTTGGGCCATGCCAGTTTTGCTCAGTGGTTGATTGTTGACCTATGAATAGAGAGGTCACCAGTTCAATTCCAGATCAGGGCATATGCTTGGGTTATGGGCTCAATCCCCAATAGGGGGTATGCAGGAGGCAGCTGATTGATGATTGATGTGTTTCTCTCATTGATGTTTCCATCTCTCTATCCTATCTGCTCCTTTTCTCTCTCCCTAAAATCAATAAAAACATATTTAAAAGAAAAAGAATGACTCGTGGCTTCTCACCTGTACCATGCATACCAAAATACATTGAAATGACATCTTCAAAATGCTTAAAGAAACAAACTGTCAACCAGGAATGCCCAGTAAAAATGGCCAAGAAACACAAACTGGAAATACCCTTCACAAAAGCATTTTTTTTCCCCAGAATACATTAGTTGGGAGAATTTTTGTTGGCAAATCTGAACTAAAAGCAATAAAAAGGGAGTTCTTCACAGTAAAAAAAGATGCCAGATGAAAACTAAGACCTAAAAAAATGAAAAAAGAATGTTGGGGATGGTAAATATTTTGTTAAATATAAAATATGTTTATTTCTCATTTTTAAATTTCTCAAAAGTAATGAACTGTTTAATAATGTGTTCTGAGGTTAATAGCATATGTAGAAGTATAATGTATAAAAACAGTAGCAGTGAGAGTGGGGAAATGGAATGCTCTATTGTAAGATTTTTGCACTATCTATGAAAAGTCATAATATTATTTCAAGGTACAGTGTGCTGAGTTCAACATGCATATTGTAATCCCTAGAGAAATCACAAAGTTTAAGAAAGTCTAGCTAAAATTGAGAAAAAAATGATGAAATAAATTCACCTAATCTGATCCCAGAGAAGTAAACAATAGGGAATATAATACAGATAGCAAAATACACAAAAGATGAAAAGATAGTAGATGGAAACTCAGTTATATTGATAATTGCATTAAAAATAAATGGCAGCCCTGACAGGTTTGGCTCAGTGGATAGAGCGTCGGCCTGCAGACTCAAGGGTCCCAGGTTTGATTCCGGTCAAGGGCATGTACCTTGGTTGTGGGCACATACCCAGTGGGGAGTGTGCAGGAGGCAGCTGATCAATGTTTCTCTCTCATCCATGTTTCTAACTCTCTATCCCTCTCCCTTCTTCTCTGTAAAAAATCAATAGAATATATTTTAAAAAAAGTAAAGGGCAAAGACTTCAATAAATGTTCAATGTATAAAAAAACAAGACCTATCCATATACTGTCTTAACTCTAAAAATAGTTATGTTAAAAATTTGGGGAAAAATGTATACCATGTACAAGAAAACCAAACTATGGACCACATTACTAAGATACTTTAGAATTAGAAATAGTACCAGAGATAAAGATAAACACTTCATAAAATAAGTGGATAATTTAAGAAGACATAACAATGTTTATGGTTTTGCTAGATGGTTTTGCTCAGTGGATAGAGCATCAGCCTGGGAACTAAAGGGACCCAGGTTTGATTCCAACCAAGAGCACATGCCCAGGTTGTGGGCTCAATCTCCCCAGTAGGGGGCGTGCAGGAGGCAGCCAATCAATGATTCTCTCTCATCATTAATGTTTCTATCTATCTTCCTTCCTCTCTGAAATCAATAAAAATATGTAAAAAATAAAATAAAGAAGACATAACAATCTTAAATGTCTATGTGTACACTATTTCACACTACATGAAGTAAAAACTGAGAGATCTAAAAGGAGAAGCATAACAATCTGCAGTTATGTTCATATTGCTCTTTCAGTAATTTATAGGATAAGTAGACAGAAAATTAATAAGAATTAAATATTTAAACAAATTATATATTAATCTGACCTAATTGATATTAATGAAACACTTCACTCACCAGCAGCAGAATACAATTTATTTTCAAGTGCAGTGAACATTCACCAAATATGCTACAAGCTAACCTAGAAAATAGGTAATTAAATTTGCCCATTTACTCTTAAAAATAAATTGAAAGGAACTGAAACCACAAGGTAATTAAGTTAGGAATTAGTAACAGAAAGACATCTGGAAATCACCAAATATTAGGAAATTAAATATATGCTAAATAATCCATGGATTATAAAAGAAATTGCAAAAAAAATTATAATATCTTTAGAACTGGATGAAAGTGAAAACTCAATATATCAAGTATATCAATAATGTGAAATACTAGAGGCCTGATGCACAAAATTCATGTAAGAGTAGGTCTTCCTTTCCCTTTTCTGCCTGCATGATCTTCCCTCTGGCACCCAGGACCTGGGCTTTCCTCTGGATGCTGGCAGGCACCCAGGATCCGGGCTTCCTCACAGCCCTGACTTCATATGGAAGGTCATCTGGAAGGACTTCCAGTCTAATTAGCATATTATACTTTTATTATTATATACTAGAGGCTGGTGCACAAAATTCATGCATGGGGAGGGTCCTGAAGCTCAGTCTGCACTCCTCAGAGGAGGTCCGACTACCAGAGTGGAATCAGGCCTAAACCAGCAGTCAGACATCCCTCTTGCAATCCGGGACTGCTGGCTCCTAACCGCTCACCTGCCTGCCTGATCACCTCTAACCCCTCTGCCCCTGCCATTGTGGCTTTGTCCAGATGGAAGGCAGGATGACCAGAAGATGTCTGGTTGACCTGGTCTAATTAGCATATTACCCTTTTATTAGTATAGTCAAAACAATATTTAGAGAAAATGTATAACTCTAAATGCTTATATTTGAAAAAATATATCAGTAGTTTAAACTTCTAAACTAGTACATAAAGAATCTGGTCTATGTGATCTTTGCTATCTGTGCTTGCACTGAATAATGGGCTGCAGTGACTAATTGCTGTCAAATTTGAAAAGAAGTGACGTGGTCAGTGATCACTGCATGTGTTATTTACATGGTGATCTGTGGACTGAGGAATTAGTAGCCTAGTTTGTACTTAATGAAGTTACTCACAGTGAATATGTCATGGAGACTGGACTGTGAACCATGTTGTTGGAAGACTAGTGTTATTTTGCCCAACTACGTTAACTGAAATCTATGCATTTGGAACCTGTGAAAGCTGGAGACTGCTTGTATCTACTGAGAGCAGGGCACTTCTCTCTCGATACAAAGTGGATAACCAAGTGTCTTATCCAAAGCGCTAGCCTGTAAGGATTTCATTTCCTCATGGTATTTCGGAGCCATCAGGGAATGGAGCTATCTTGACACAGCAGTTCATTTCCAGCTTGCCACTGTATACCAAAGGGACTCATCCCTAAAACAAGATTGGGCTTCTTTCTCCTCCAACTGGTCACTGAGAGTTTCATAAAGCCATAGGTGTTAGATGGAGGAGAGGTGTGAATACTAATCTGATAGGGGACATGGAGGTCTAAGTCCCAATTCCAGCACCAGCCTCACCACTAATTAGTCAGGAACTAATTCTTGATTCAGAGGCTTCAATTTAGGCATAGGCAAAGCTCACTGACACAGTTTGCAAAAAAAATCAAACACAAATGAGAAATGCAAGTGGACATATGAAAAATTGAAAGACAGTGAGTCATGTAGCTTTTGAGTGAAGGTTTTAAGACCCGTTCTTACCAGAGCAAATTGATGGGAGGACCTTGGGTTCTTAAAAACATTTTGGAATGAAGCCCTTCACCCCCTTTGCTCTTGTGCCCTCAGACATTTGTAATGTGTGAGAGCAGAGAACATCTCACTTTTGTTTAAGCTATTGTTATTTGTGTGTGTTTTTTCTCACTTGCAGCCAAATAATTCCAGCTCATTGGCATACCTCATAAATTAACTAAATAAATATGTGTAAAACATATGTATAGCCTTTAATATATTTAAAGTGCTAAAATATCTGCTTGGCAAGTTATTTATTTTATCTATTATTGGTTATCAAATAAATACATACTTAACAATGAGAAACCAATTTTTCCCCTTTTATGTGGAACAATATCCAATAGTAGAAATGATAATGTGGGATGTTTTAATTTTAAACTTTGTCAACTTTATGCATATTTTCTGGTTACAAATAATATTTTTTATGGATAAAACTTTAGAAGGAGCATAACTTGTAACTGAATCAAATATAATTAAATTATCTATGAGAGAGTGATTAAATAAATGAAGCAAAATTTAAATTTTATTATATTAAAATAATGTTCATGTATATGTTCAAAAAACAAATCCTAATTAATAAAAGCGTAATATTAAAATTAACCATTTCTCCGGGATGCCTAAGCCACGCCCACCAGCCAATCAGAGCGACTGTATGCAAATTAACCCAGCCAACATGGAGGCCGCCACTCACGGACCTGAGTAAATAGCAGCTTCCAATGCAGCAGGACTGAAACTGAAACTGTGGCGGGCTCTGCTTATCCTGGCTCAAGGCAAAACATGTTTGCAACAAAATATCAATCATAGAATCCTCAGGAGCTGAAGGAAACAGCAGGCCTGGCCTGATTACTAAGAGTAACATTGTCTCATTATAGAAGCCGTGAGTTGAAGCAGAGAGGAAGTTTCATTACAGGCCTCAGCTTAAAGGAACAGTGCATCAATTATAGAAGATAAACAAACCCCAAAGACCTACTTCCAGCCAGCTTTGCTGGGACATTGGGTCAATGGGAGCTGTGGGCAGCCTGAAAGCGCCCCTGAGCCCGTCACCCACGCTGGCCACACCCAATTGGGTGAGGGACGTTATTGGGGGGCTTGGCCAGCCTGCAAACAGCCATCAGCCCCTCACCCAGGCTGGTCAGGCACACCAGCAGGTGTACATCTCCAGAGGGGTCCCAGACTGTGAGAGGGCACAGGCCAGGCTGAGGGACCTCCGAAGCGCACAAATTTTTGTGCACCGGGCCCCTAGTAATGCTATAACTCTTGAAAGAAAACAGCAACATCATACATACTTGTCTTCCTCCCCAGTTTACCTTACTTTTAACTTTGTTCTATTATCTTCTACATTTCTTTAAAAAAATCACTTAGTGCTATTTCTTGAATTACAAAACTTTAATTTTATCTACTTTGTGCTTGTTAAAGTGGATTAGAATTTAGTATACACACGCACACTTGCACACTTCTACTTAATGTTCTACTATACCACAATTTCTCATATCAATAGTCAATATTTACAACCTCATAATTAAGTGAACAGCTTTTATAGCTGAGCCAAATTACACGCTTCATTAGATTTCCCTTCTTTTACAATTTCTTTTTCTTGAAGTTGGAAATTACCTTGATTTTTATTTGTTTGACTTTCTGTGTAACCAACACTAATTTTTAAAACTTTCCCATAGAGCTGCCTGACGCCTTCTCAGAACAACACATGCATCAGTTACTCTGTCAATTCCATTTCTGTCTCCATCCTGCAGCTTTTGGTCTGTTCACTCCAATTTGGCTGGTTGCTCTCCAGGCCAGTCACATAGCTTCTGAGTCTCTACTCATATGCTAGTGGTTGTCTCTGGCTTGTTTCTCTGATTTCTGGATCCCATATATTGCTGTTTCTAAATTTATGCCATCACTTTGATGGTAGGACATGTCTATCTTCCCAAGAAAAGTCGATGGGGATTTCTGTGAAATATGAAAAATATTTTTATACCATCAAATTTGGTTTGGAGTGTGAAGAGGTAAAGAACTCTAGGTTAGAAACCATTTTGCTTGAGTTTTTAAGGCATTGTTGCTTTGCTCTCTCATAGTCCACTTCTTTTACCCTCTAGAAACTTCCAGAATTTTTCTTTTATCCACATTTATTTTTTAATATTTTATTTCTTGTGTTGGACACTCATTGAATCCATTCACTCTGGAAACTCATGTTCTCCAATTCAAGGAAAAAAATACTCTTGTATATTTTCTGTAATAATCTACTTCCTTCCATTTGCTCTTATTCTTTCCTCAAAGAAACTCATGGGGCCTAGGTTAATAATCTAATATAATAAAACAGAAACATGCAAATTGACTGTTACCACCAGCCAATCAGAGCGGCTGTATGCAAATTAACCCAGCCAAGATGGAGGCCAACAGCTATGGAGCTAGAGAAAACCAAAGGCTTCTGTTGCAACTGCCTGCCTAGACTGGCTGAGCCTCTGCTCACAGCCACGCCTATCAGCCAATCAGAGCAGCTGTATGCAAATTAACCCAGCCAAGATGGAGGCCAACGGCCATGGAGCTAGAGCAAACCAAAGGCTTCTGTTGCAACTGCCTGCCTAGGCTGGTTGAGCCTCTGCTCACAGCCACGCCCATCAGCCAATCAGAGCAGCTGTATGCAAATTAACCCAGCCAAGATGGAGGCTGACAGGGCAGCTCTGCACTGGGGGCCTCCATGGCCGGCCGGCATAGCTGTGTCAGGTGTGTCAGCTCAGTGGGAGGAGGGGTCTGGCCTGGGGCCTCCTCGGGGCATCCAGGAGCAGCTGTCCCGGGTCCACTGCCTGGCTCCACCCCCTGGGGGCCTCCCCGGGGCATGCAGGAGCATGGGGCCTCTGCAGGGTGTGCAGGAGCAGCTGTCCTGGGTCTGCTGCCTGGCTTTGCCCCCTGGGGACCTCTGCAAGATATCCAGGAAGGCCTGTCCTGGGGCCACTTCCTGGCTCTGCCCTGGGGGCCTCTGCATGTCCAGGAACACCCGTCCAGGGTCCGCTACCTTCATCTGCCCCCCAGGGGCCTCCACAGGGTGTGCGGGAGCGTCTGTTGCACAGTGCAGAGAATCTGAAGCCAGTTCACTGCCCAGCTCCACCCCGGGTGTGTTTGCTCAGCAGCAGAGCCCCACCGAGGGATTCTGCACCAGTGTCCGCCCCTGGCTTGCCACCCAACTCTGCGCCAGGTGTGTCCCCTCAGCGGTGTGGGCCCACCAGGCGTGTGCAATCGTGGGCCCTCTGGTGGGAAACATCCAAGCCTGCACTCACCAGCCTTCCCACCCCCCAGTGCACGAACCCTGAAGCAGCTGTGGGCAGCCTGAAAATGGCTCTCAGCCCTTCACCCAGGCTGGCCAGGCATGCCAGCAGGTGGACATCCCCCCCGAGGTGTCCCAGACTGCAAGAGGGCACAGGCTGGGCTGAGGTTCCCCTACCCCTCGAGTGCACAAATTTTTGTGCACTGGGCCCCTAGTGAGATATATATAATTTGTTTGTTTGTTTTACTCTTGATCTCTTTGTCTTTTTCCTCCAATTTCCAGGGAGTTTCTTTTACTTTATCATTCACGCCTGTTACAGTTATCTACTGTTATATAGCAAACTACCTCAAACATAGTGTCTTATAATAACTACTTTATTATATCTTGTGATTCCGTGAGCCAAGAATTTCTGTAGCACTCAACTATTTTAAATGATGTTGATGGAGGTTATGTGGTGATATTCAGCTGGTAAATAGGGTGACTTGAATGGTCTAAGGTAGCTTAATTCACATGCCTGGAGCTTTGGCTGGAGGCTCACTTCCGACCAGTGTGCCTAAACAGCCTCTTCAACATGGTGGTATCAGAGGATTCAAATGTCTTACATGGTGACTGGCACCCATGCATTATTTTCCGATGTCTTCAGTGGTGTCTCAAGATCGATCTTGATGACCTAACCATAGAAGTCCCAAATATCACTTCTACTACTTCATATTGGTCCAGTAAGGCCAACCCCTCAAAATATCAATGAAAGAAATAGCAAATAATATGTAAGCATCTTTAACCTGCCTTATCCTTGAGAGGTATACTCACACACACATATATATTTAATTTCTAAAAATTGTTTCTTTATCTCTGATCTGGTCTTTAAAATTTCTTTTTTAAGAAAATCTATATCTTTTTCCCCCCACTCTAGCTATAATAATTTTTTTAAGTTTTATTTCCCTTTGTCCCTTTGTCTTTCTGTATTGTGTGACATTTTCCCCTATTTGATTGCTTTATATTTTTCATTTTGTGTGATGAGTTCCTAAGTGTCCTGGCGATCTTGCCTGCTACTTGATGTTTAAGAAGGAGGCACTAAAAAAGCTCATTGGACAGTGTGGATGGGAGGATTTTTATCAATTGGTTGGCTTCACTAGGTGATAGAGCTAAGTTTGTCTGTTTCACAAGTAGGTCCACATGTCAGTCCCCTCTCTACTAGTAGCTAGCCAGCTCTTGTGAATAATTTTATGTGGAAATGAAGCCTGCTGCCTAAACTTGGGTCCTAACATGGGGAAGGGAGTTGTGGATTGACTTTCTCATAGTGGTCTGCAGTATGTCCCCATGTGTTCTCCCTGTTTTGGGCCCAGCCAGATTATATGACACATGTTCAGGTTCATGTTTGAAGGTATTAGAGATTAACATATATGTTTAATCTCCATGCTTACGAAAGAGTCTCAAATATTTTAACCTTTTCTGTTTATTAATAATTTTTTTTTTATTTTAGAGCTGCAATTAAGAAGAAAATTTAACTGGTTGCTTATAGTCCAGAATGGTCAATAATAATAACATGTGATTTTCCATTTCCAACAAGTTTAGTGGAGATATTAACATCTAATATAATAAAAGAGTAATATGCAAATTAATAGTCACTCTGAGACACCTAAGCCATGCCCACCAGCCAAGCCACGCCCACCAGCCAATCAGAGGGAGTGTATGCAAATCAACCCAGCCAAGATGGCAGCCAGCAGCCATGGAGCTGGAACAAGCAGGAGGCTTGCCCTGGTGATGCAGGAAGCTAAGGTTCCTGTCTGCCTAGGCTGGCTGTGGCAACAAAGTTTCCACAACCAAGTTTCAACTATAGAAGGTAACCCCAGAGACCTGCTTCCAGCCTTGGGCTCAAGGAAGTGCTGGGAGCTTGGGTTGTCAGGGGCAACCTGACCTGGGCTCTGGTTAAAGCAACAAAGTTTCAACTTTAGAAGTTAAATAAATTCCAAATACCAGTTTCCAGCCAGCCTCGCAGCAAACAGCCATCAATCCCTCATCAAGGCTGGCCAGGAACCACAGTAGGGACCCAAACCCTGAAGGGTAGTGGCCAGGCTGAAAGTGGCCCTCAGCTCCTCACTTAGGCTGGCCACATCCTAATGGGGTGAGGGTTACCACTGGGGGGCTTGGCCAGCCTGCAAACAGCCATCAGCCCCTAACCCAGGCTGGCCAGGCATGCCAGCTGGTGGACATCCCCCAAGGGGTCCCAGACTGTGAGAGGGCACAGGCCAGGCTGAGGGACCCCCCTGAGTGCACAAATTTTTGTGCACTGGGCCCCTAGTTAAAAGATAAAGAGGATAGAGGATGTGGGTAATTATCACCCAAATACAGAAACATTGATGTTTCTGGACCAACAGATTAAAAACAAAAGGAACTGCAGCTACAGTTATATTTTTACTACTTGTAACTCTTCTCTCAAGACGACACTTCCCTATCCCTACAACTCTTCCTTTTCTGTATTCTCATAGGGTTGTTTCAGGTTCTTCTCAAGATGTGAGTAGTAAGTTCCATTGCTATTCAGCAAATAAATCTTAATTACCCCAATCTGTCTGGGTGAGCAACTTGAGACAAACATGTATACACTTCAAGGGTGGTAAGAGGCCATATAGGCCAAAGAAAGGGATAGGGGAGGAGAGTACTTAGGGAAATAAGTCCTTAGAACCTAAAGTAAATGGATGAAAATGTGGGTGGGTTTATTGTCAGGAGCTGACAGGGGACAATAAGTGGGGGAAAGAGAGATAGGTATTTGGGCTGTTGGCCAAGTAAACTTTGAATCCTAACTGACAATTATTTTCCCATTTTAATAATGTGATTATTTAAGTTGTAATTTAATTGAATGTAAACACTTTAAGTTTAGCTCAATTATTCCTAAAAGCTCATTTTGCAATCCCATTTCATTTCAGTTTCACAGATTTGTTTGTTTTTATTGAAGAAGTTTACATGTACTTCTAGCAAGATCCAACTATCCATTCATTCTCTCTCCTTTAACAAGGAATTTCTGATTTTATTTAAGGTGGCAATGTTCCAGGCTAAAAGATTATATTTCATATCCCCCCTCTAACATAGCCATATGATTATACACTGGCCAGTTAGATGTAAATGGAATTGTTTTATGGAACTTCTTGAAGTTTCATATTCCATTTGCCAGCCAGTAAAGTATATGTGGTGGTTGGAGTACCATGGAGGCAGGGAAATAGCTAAGGAATGTAGGTGCAAAAGTGGAGGTTCCCTGACAACCTCAAAGCCTTTTGTCTCAGCTCTTGGGATGCCTTCTTCTATGCTCACTTTGTGTGAAGAAGTTACTTTATTTAAACCATTCTGCTTTGAGGTAGTTTCATTCAGTTAAGTCTGATTCTAATAGATGCAAGGGAAAACCCATAGGTTTGACTAAGGATTGCAGAATCTTGAAACATTTTATCCCCTATGAACTGACACCTAATCTAAGAAATCATTTTATATTGATCAAAAAAAACAGTTTATTGAGAACATTTTATCTTGAGGCAGAGGGCTAGCACATAATAGGCACTGAATAAATATTTGTTGAGTGACCGTATTATGTAAAAACGAATTAGTGAGAGCCTACTTATACCTGTCAGTTTAAGTATACAGAAATAAATAAATACTTTCTCGGTCCCAATGAGTTTCTAACTACATAAGGGTGATATAAACAATTAGCATTTACACAAGATGAAAGGAATTAAGTCTCATAGCAGAGGCACATGCAAAGCGTCAAATGGTAGCAAGTAAAGTAACAGATCTACGAGAGTGGGTTTAGACCTTGACTGAAGCACAGAATGATAAAACAAAGTAGATTGGGCAAGATTGTAAAGTCATGCTGAGAAAGTCTGACTTTGTTGTCTAGCTAATTGATAGACACTCAATTAAATTTTACAGGGATAATTCTGGTGGCCATGTGAAAGATTTTCTGTTGAGGCAGAGACTTAAGACCACCAGGGAAGCCAGTCAGAAGCAAGTCTCCGATTTTCCCCACACTTAGCAGGAAGGAGAATTAATATCACTTTTGCAAGTCTCATGGGGCTGAAATCAAGGCAAAAGGAAAGGTTTTCAGAAGAATAAGAGGTGAGAGTTCCTTGGGCACAAACAGACCATTGGAAAAGGAACCACAGATGGACAGAAAGATAGAGGGGAGATTGTTATGGACTGAATTGTGTCCCCTTCCTCAATTTATATATTGGATCTCTAAGTCCCAGTGTGAGTATTTTTGGAGATGGGGACTTCATGAATATAATTAAAGTTAAATGAGGCCCTAAGGGTGGATCCTAATGCAATAGGACTGGTGGCTTTTTTTTTTTTTTTTTTTAGGAAAGGGGGAGATCTTTCTTTCTCTAAGCAGATAGAGGAGCCACATGAGGACACAGTGATAAGGCTTCATGTCAGGAAGGGAACATCACCTGAAACAAAAGCTAAAAGCACATTGATCTTGAATGTCTAGCTTCCAGAAATGTGATAATATAAAGTTCTGTTAGTTCTGTTAGAGCTTTATGATAACATAAAGTTCAGTCTGTCGTATGCTGTAAATGCAGGCTGAACAGACTAATACAACCATATGGGTTGACTAGAATCTGAGGGAGATACATACATTACTTCTGAGGGCTGGGGTGAAGGCTGACCTCCATACCTTGTACCAGCCTCTTCACTCTTCTGTGGGAAGATGATACTGGTCAGAGCACAATGACAGAACCACATCTATTAAGCTTCTTCATCTATAAAACAGCAATTATAACGGTACTGGCCTCACAATTTTCTTATGAGAAGTAAACACATGAGCAGTGATGATACATAAGAAAAAAAGTAATTGCTCAACAATATTAGCTATTTTTTTAAAAACAATTTTCAACAGCCCAAAATTTGTGTTATGTATCCTTCCAAACTGAAGACCCGACTCTATGACCCACAGAAAGAAATTTGGGAGTTGTCAACATGGTAGGTGTGTGTATGGCCATAAATTGGCGGTACACTGAATTCTACCTCATAATAGATTAAATCATGGCAAGACTCATCCTTTTCAAGCCATAACACTCACCACTGTGCTCTTTTCTTCCCCAAGTGAATTTCCAGAAAAAATCAAATTGTCAAAACATACTCACATGAATCACAGGTCTTGCCCAACACCAAACTACTAATGATTCAAAAGAAGCCAGTAAGAAGCAGGCACATGTAGTATTCCTTTCCTGAGGGCATTGAGCCTTCAAAACGAGCTTCCTAATTGTCCCTTTTCCCACACTGGGAGTAGAAAACAAGTACTAAGAATGTGTGGTGCACGTCAGCTCAGCCACTTGGGTTGAGAGCTTCTTAGCTTGTATAGGCGTTTAGTCATTCAGGGGCAAAGATATTAAGTACTAATTTCCATTCTCTAGCCAGCTGTATCCCCTAATTGCATAAATTCAAGATTCACTTATAGTAATCAGTATAGACCGACAGGTACATCCTGCTCACACCATCTGTTAGATGAGAACTTCACAGAAACTACCATTCGCCTGTTTCCCAAGGAGTTTGGTGGATAGACAAGATTTCCTCTAGCCTGCTGCTAACTCCTCTCTCCATATGGCCTCCTGCTGGAAGGTGAGGCAGGTTAGAACAATACAGCATGGCTTCTACATCCACCTGGCCTGAATTTAAGGCCTGGTTTACTATCATTGGCTGTAAATGATTGGAAGTTACCTAATCTACCGTTACCTCATTTTTTTGATCTGCACGATGGGCCTAATAATAGTAATTGAATTTTTTCCACTCCAAGGAAGTTACTGTGGAGATTTAATAAGTCAATAAATGCAAGTACTTAGAGTAGTACCTGGTAGATAGGGGGGTTCTCAATAATATAAGCTAACGTATTTAATGTGACTATAATTCTAAGAAGAGGGTTTGCGAATTGAATGTTTTCGTTGTATTTACCATCACTTTTACTAGCTTCTTCTTTTCTGCTCATAAACATGCCACATGTTGTCCATCTTAAAGAGACAGTTTTCTGTCTTTTTTACAGGTCCCACCTCACCATACCTCTCTTCAGAGGATAAGGAGAAGAAATAGTCCTCATATAAAGATAAGAAGAAATAGGAAAATATCAAAATATCATTAGGAGTTGGTCATTTCTCTGGTTTACCTCAGCAAAACTATGGCACAATTCTCAGAGTTCTGGAATGAATTATATAAAGCGCTAGCAACTTCACAGAGAGGCAGTTATATGTTTGCTTGAAGTCTGCTGAAATGTTTTATCAATAATGTTAATATCTTTTACTCAGTAGCCTTTTCACCACCCATACTAGTCCACATTTAAAGATCTTATTTATGCATTACTTCTTATTACTTCTTAATTCTATTGTGTTTCATATTTTACTGTTTTCACTCTTCCACACCACTAATTTACTCCCCAAATTCCTCAAAATTAGCGAACTAAATTAGTGATCTGTTCAAGTTACTCTCCTGCTTAAAAATGATCTCTGACTCAAAATTTCCTACAAGATGAAGTCAAACTCTTTTACATAAACTTGAGGCTTGTCAAAATGTGATTTCAAAACTCACTCTTTTTTAAAAATTTTATTTTATTTTTTTAAAGTATTTAAATAGTAGCCTATACATCTTCCCACCCCTCCCCCCCATGGAACTCCCCCTGGCTTCCCCTACCCCCTGACACATGCCCTCACCCCCCACCCCCAGTGTCTTGCATCCATTGGTTATGCTTATATGCATGCATACAAGTCCTTCGGTTGATCTTTTAACCCCACCCCCCGAAACCCTCCCCAGCCTTCCTGCTGTAGTTTGACAGTTTATTCGATGCTTCTTTGCCTATGTATCTATTTTTGTTCATCAGTTTTTAATGTTCTTTATAGTTCACAAATGAGTGAAATCATGTAGTATTTATCTTTCTCTGACTGGCTTATTTCACTCTGCATAATGCTCTCCAGTTCCATCTATGCGGTTGCAAATGGTAAGAATTCCTTCTTTTTTACTGCAACATAGTATTCCATTGTGTGGATGTACCACCGTTTTCTAATCCACTCATCTGCTGATGGGCGCTTAGGCTGTTTCCAAATCTTAGCTATTGTAAACTGTGCTGCTATGAACATAAGGTTGCACATATCCTTTCTGATTGGTGTTTCTGTTTTCTTGGGATATAGTCCTAGAAGTGGTATTACTGGGTCAAATGGCAGTTCCATTTTTAATTTTTTGAGGAAACACCATACTGTTTTCCACAGTATCTGTGCCAGTCTGCATTCCCACAAGAAGTGAAGGAGGGTTCCTTTTTCTCCACATCCCCTCCAGCACTTGTCATTTGTTGATTTGTTGATGATAGCCATTTTGCCAGAAATTGACACAAGCCATTATGCTCAATTAATACTAGTATTTGGCAAAGGAGGCAAGAGCATACAATGGAGTCAAGACAGTCTCTTCAATAAATGGTGTTGGGAAAATTGGACATACTTGCAGAAAAATTAAACTAGACCACCAACTTACACCATATACACAAAAATAAACTCAAAATTGATAAAGGACTTAAACATAAAATGGGAAACCATAAAAACCTTAGAAGAAGCCATAGGCAGCAAAATAGCAGACATTTGTTGTAGCAATATCTTTACCAATATAACTCCTAGGGCAATGGAAA
>PVJC01011440.1:0-41544 GCA_004026665.1 Murina feae | reverse complement strand
TGTCTGTGAAGCTCTTTATCTGACCTTCAATTCTGAATGATAGCTTTGCTGGGTAAAGTAATTTTGGTTGTAGGTTCTTGCTGTTCATCACTTTGAATATTTCTTGCCACTCCCTTCTGGCCTGCAAAGTTTCTGTTGAGAAATCAGCTGACAGTCATATGGGTGCTCCCTTGTAGGTAACTAACTGCTTTTCTCTTGCTGCTTTTAAGATTCTCTCCTTGTCTTTTGCTCTTGGCATTTTAATTATGATATGTCTTGGTGTGGTCCTCCTTCGGTTCCTTTTGTTTGGAGTTCTCTGCGCTTCCTGGACTTGGAAGTCTATTTCTTTCACCAGGTGGGGGAAGTTTTCTGTCATTATTTCTTCAAATTGGTTTTTAATATCTTGTTCTCTCTCTTCTTCTGGCACCCCTATAATTCTGATGTTGGTATGCTTGAAGTTGTCCCAGAGACTCCTTACACTATCTTCATACTTTTTTATATTTTTTTCTTTCAGCTTTTTTGGCTGGGTGGGTTTTGCTTCTTCATATTTCATATCTTTGACTTGATTCTTGCAATCCTCTCGTCTGCTGTTGGATCTCTGTATATTATCCTTTATTTCAGTCAGTGTATGCTTAATTTCTAGCTGGTTCTTTTTCATATCCTCGAGGGTCTCACTAAATTTATCAGCAGTCTCTAGAAACTTCTTGAAAAACCTAATAACTGTGGTTTTGAACTCTATATCCAGTCGTTTGCGTTCCTCCATTTCCGTCTTTTGTGATCTTAGTCTCCGCATTTTGGCTTTCTGTGCTAGGTGTCCTATATGTGGCCCAGTGATTCAGCCTCCCCAATCACCTGGGGTGGACACTCTTGTTGTACGCCTTTGAAGGCTGGGTGCACAGTCTTGTTGTAGTTATCACTGGGAGGTATCACTGGGGGGAAATGACCTGCAGGTCTTTCTTCTGGTTTTTTGGAGTTTGGATCTATTGGAGTTCTGTCTCATCTGCAGACCATTAGGTTATGCTGCAGGCAGGCAGGCACACAGCTTGGGCGGGGTTGTAGGTCAGGTGGGGCAGGGTCTCAGAATCACCGGGGGTGGAGCGACTCACAATGGCTTCCCCTCTGCTGATGCCGCAGTTTCTACCGGGTTTGGCGGCTCCAAGCCCTGGGGTCTGCGCACGATTCTCAGTCCCTGAATCTCCACATCAGTGATCACTGCAAACAGCACTGCTAGAACGCCACTGGTCTTCCGCCGCCCCATTGCACCACAGCCCGTGTCGCATTCAGTGCGACCCGGGAGCTTATAATCTCCTTCCAAACCGAGGACCCAAGCGCCACTGCCGCTCCATTTCACCCGCACCACCACGCCGCCGCCTCCATTTCTCGCATCCGTACCTTTCAGTTTGGTCGCCAGGAGCTTCTATTCAGTCTCAAAGCACTCCTTTTTTTGCCTTCTAGTTGTAAAGCTTCCCCTCCCTTGGTTCTGGAGGATGGCCGTTTATCTGTATAGTTGTATTTCTATAATGTGGGTGTGGAGGCTGCGCATTTAGGTATATACCTCATGCTGCCATCTTGGTTCTCGACCTGACTGTTTTCTCAGTCAGTGTCTTTTCTTAGCTCATTAACTCTTATTGCAATACTATGTAGACCATCTGAGTTTGACAGTGTGCCATTTCGTCACCCTGGGAAATGGGTATTGCTGCTAGATTTGAAGATGAAATGTCCCCAAATATAATCACTTACTATAATAATAGGCAGGATTTCTGAAAGTCACTGAGCATAGTATAATTTGCAGGTTCTAATTTCTTCATCTCACTCCATTATTTTTTTAGGTATGCACCTTCCAAACGGTGGCATATAGACACAATTATGCGTGTTCTGACAACGGTAAGTAGCTTTTTATATATATATATATATATATATTTTATTGATTTTTTACAGAGTGGAAGGGAGAGGGATAGAGAGTTAGAAACATCAATGAGAGAGAAACATTGATCAGCTGCCTCTTGCATATCCCCCCCACTGGAGATGTGCCCGCAACCAAGGTACATGCCCTTGACCGGAATCAAACCTGGGACCCTTCAGTCCACAGGCCAACCTTCTATCCACCTAGCCACACTGGTTAGGGCGGTAAGTAGCTTTTTTAAGTCAACATATACTAACTGCTGAATGTGCTGGTGAAGGCAGAGAAAGCCCTTATTCTGATGAAGCTTATGTTCTAGTGGGGGAGGTAGGAAATCCATGGGGGAATATGTACTATACTGTCAGGCAAGGGAAAATGCTACAAGAAAAACTAAAATAGCATGAGGGACTATGATGATGGCTGAGGAGGATGGAATATGGAGCAATGGGCCAAGTATTTTAGATGGAGTATTCAGGGCAGGTAACTCAGAGGACCTAACGTTTGAGTGGAGAACTTAGTGAAATTAACCATGCAAAGATTTGGAAAAGGAGTATACTAATCTGAGAGAATAGCAGGGGTTGCAAAGACATTAGGTAGCAATAAGCTTGGCCTCTTTGGAGAGCAAGAAGGTAAGTAAAGGCAGAGATCGGTGACATTGACACAGGGCGAGATTATATGGGGCCTCACAGGAGTTTGGGTTTTATTGTGAATGTGTTAGGAAGCTATTGGAAGATTCTGAATGACTATATTTGTTCTGGATTTAAGATTACAGGGGTCCCAGGTTCGATTTCGGTCAAGGGCATGTACCTTTGGTTGTGGGCACATCCCCAGTAGGTGGTGTTCAGGAGGCAGCTGATTGATGTTTCTCTCTCATCGATGTTTCTAGCTCTCTATCCCTCTCCCTTCCTCCCTGTTAAAAAAAACAATAAAATATATTTTTAAAAAATTATAGTTTTATAAGGTATTTTTTCTTTGTTGTCTAGAATTTTGGAGATTTTCTATTATTCGATTAATAGGGATTAGAGATGTCAGAGTAAAAATGATAATGAAGTGGCATATAAAGGAAATATAACCATCTGTGTGTAATTATGTTAGCAAAAGTAGTTGCCATGAAGGTAAACATTCACAAATTTGATTAGTTTAAGAAAAATGTTTATCAGAACTCAAAACCATTTTAAAAAATACTCCTACTTTTCATTTTTCCTGTTGACCTATATTCTTTTATTATGATCATATGATTTTTCTTTAGCTTGATGTGTGGGATTATAATAATCAATTTATGTTTGTTGAACCATAAATCCCACTGATTATGGTATATAATTCTTTTTATACATTATTGTATTTGATTTCCTAATATCTTTAAAGGATATTTTCATCTATGTTCATGAGAGATAACTGGTGTTTTTAATATTTTTTCTGATGTTTTCTTTGACTCTTGTGTTAGTGTCATGTTGTTTAATCTCAAATTATTTGGAGATTTCTCAGCTATCTTTGTGTTACTGCTTTCTAGTTTAATTTCTGTTCTTTTAAATTTAAGGTATTTTTTATGGCTCAGAATGTGGTCTGTCTCAGTGAATGTTGCATGTGAGCTTGAGAAATTGTATTCTGCTGTTGGTGGATGAATCTAATCTAATAAAAGAGTAATAGGCAGATTAACCCTCACTCCATTAAACCTAAGCCACGCCCACCAGCCAAACCACACAATATGGAAATTAACCCAGCCAATATGGTGGCCGGCAGCCACGGAACTAGAGCAAACTGGAAGCCAGCGATAGAGGGAACTGCCTGTATAGGCCAGCTGTGGCCCCCACTCAAGGCAACAAAGTTTTAATTATAGGAGATAATTAAACCCCAGAAACCTGCTTTCAGCCAGCCTTACTGGGACCTTGGGTCAATGGGAGCTGTGGCCAGCCTGTAAATGGCCCTCAGCCCCTCATTCAGGCTGGCCAGGCACCCCAGTAGGGACCCGAACCCTGAAGGGGCTGTAGGCAGCCTGAAAACGGCCCTCAGCCCCTCACCCAGGCTGGCCACACCCCCATGGGGTGAAGGTCCCTACTGGGGGGCTTGGCCAGCCTGCAAACAGCCATCAGCTTCTCACCCAGGCTGGCCAGGCACGCCAGCAGGTGGACATCCCCTGAAGGGTCCCAGACTGCAAGAGGGCACAGGCCGGGCTGAAGGATCTCCCCCCTCCCCGAGTGCACAAATTTTTGTGCACCGGGCCCCTAGTTAGTCTATAAGTGTCAATTATATCCTGTTGATGCATCCTTTTATTTCAAACACTCTGTTTTCTCCCATAAGAATGCGATATTTAAGTCACAAATTTTCTGCTTCTTAGCTTCTCACCTTTTCATTTTCCCAAACTTCTTCTGTTTTTGTATTTCTTTTTTTATATATATATTTTATTGACTTTTTAGAGAGAGGAAGGGAGAGGGATAGAGAGCTAGAAACATCGATGAGAGAGAAACATGGATCAGCTGCCTCCTGCACACGCCCTACTGGGGATGTGCCCACAATCAAGATACATGCCCTGACTGGAATTGAGCCTGGGACCCTTCAGTCCACAGGACAATGTTTATCCACTGAGCCAAACCAGTTAGGGCTGTTTTTGTATTTCTTAACAGAAGTGGGGTATCTCAATCACCTGAGAATCTTTTCCCTCTTTTTTTTTGTGCTTTTCAGCAACACATGGTTTGGCTTGGCTCAGTGTTATAAATCATATCTGCTCTTTTGTTCAGTAATGGGAGATTGACAAAGATGGGTTGATATTAGGCACAGTTTTATGTCTTGTGAGCCTGGCTCTCATAATGCCTGGACAGGGCCAAGATTTAGTTCCTCATAGGTGAAGTAGCTTTACTTTGTTTCATGGATTCAAACAGTATTTCAGACTTCCAGAGGTACTATTAAAAACTCCAGAAGACATTAAAAACTCCAAGTAATAAACAAGGGTGGATAATAAAATACAGAGTATTTCCTACTCCTGGGACTAATGGTTTGTTCTGTAATATTTATAAATTCTAGTCTTTAAAGAACAGTGCAAGGTTTTAAATAAACTCAAGTTTTATAAAAGTTACTCTTAATATGCCCCATTTGAGCTATTCATGTACACTTCTCTTGCCATCCTCCAAAATAACATGACTACTTTAGCTAGTCCATATAATTTTAACATTTTTCGGAGAGTTGTGGGATGGGAGAGTTTGTTGTAACTCAGTTCTCAGTGAATGTACTTCTTAAATTTTGAAATCTCAAATGGGGTGGGCAAATGTAGGTTTACAGTTCTGAGCACACAAAACAGAGAGTTTATTCTTGTATTATTTATAAACTAGTGGTCCAGTGCATGAAATTCGTGCACATTAAAAGGGGATTAATTAGAAGAAATATTTTAATATTGCTATGTGCCCTTTCTCTATAATAGAAGTGATGAAAGAAAATTAGTAAAATGTATATGAAAATCTTCCTCCTGTCAGAGTATGGGGCATGCCACAGAACCTAGAGTCAAGTCCCCACCCACCCACATGCACCTCGAAATCGCACAAGAGCTAGACCCAGCTGACCTCATCCCCATTGGTCTGGATCCAGACCCGGCTGGTCCCACCCTTGTCAAGCACCACCAGGCAGGGATGCAGCCTCTGGTCTCCTGGCCCAGCGCCGGGTGAGAGGTGCAACCTGAGGTCCCCCGTCAAGCCCCATCGGGCAGGGGGGCACAGCCTCAGGTCCCCTGGCACTGGGATGGGGGGCACAGCCTGAGGTCCCCCGGCTCACCACTGGGGCGGGGGCACACCTTGAGGTTCCCCGTCAAACCCTGCTGAGTGGAGGGGGGGTGGCGCGGCCTGAGATTCCCTGGACTAGGGCAGGGGGCACAGCCTTGAGGTCCCCTGTCAAGCCCTGCCAGGCTGGGGGCACAGCCTGAGGTTCCCCGGCCTGGCACCAGAGCGAGGGCTCACCTTGAGGTCCTCTATCTAGCCCCACATGGGGTCGGGGGAATGGGGGGCCCAGTCTCAGGTCCCTGCTGATTGCGTGTTAAGACTCGTTATGGGAACTTGGCCTCCGCTGTGGGTGCTGCCATCATTGTGATGGAGTGACGGTCAATTTGCATATCCCCTCTTTATTATACAGGATTAATGTATTTATTTATTTTCAAATTTAAGAACTGGACAGATTTTTTTTAATATAATTTTAGTAATATATATTTAAGACATATTGATGATATGATCAATACATATTAATAACATACTATATATGGACAATTATAACATTATATAATGTTTTTTAATTACATATATGCTTTTTAAAAAAATTTTTTCCCCTTTATTGATTAAGACATTACAAATGAGACTTTATCCCCCCAGTGTTCCCTTATCACCCCACTCCTGCCCTCACCCTCACCCTCATCCCCTGTTGTCCACATCCATCACTTTTGTTTATATGCATGCATACAAGTCCTTTGGTTGATCTCTCCCCTTTACCCCCATCGTCCCCTACCTTCCCACTGAGTTTTGAGCATCTGATCGATGCTTCTGTCTCTATATCAGTCTTTGTTCATCGGTTTATGTTGTTTATTATCCACAAATGAGTGAGGGCATGTGATATTTATCTTTCTCTGACTGACTTATTTCACTTAGCATAATGCTCTCCAGCTCCATGCAAGCTGTTGCAAATGGTAGGAGTTCCTTCTTTTTTACAGCAGCATAGTATTCCATTATGTAGATGTACCACAGTTTTTTAATCCATTCGTCTGCTGATGGGCACTTAGGCTGATTCCAAATCTTAGCTATGGTAAATTGTGCTGCCATGAATATAGGGATGCATATGTCCTTTCTGACCGGTGTTTCTGGATTCTTGGGATATATTCCTAGAAGTGGGTCACTGGGTCAAATGGAAGTTCCATTTTTAGTTTTTTGAGGAAACTCCATACTGTTTTCCACAGTGGCTGTACCAGTTTGCATAGTCCCTCTTTATTATATAGGATT
Source organism: Murina feae (assembly GCA_004026665.1). Lineage (NCBI taxonomy): Eukaryota > Metazoa > Chordata > Mammalia > Chiroptera > Vespertilionidae > Murina > Murina feae. Next base: position 34,698 of record PVJC01011440.1, on the reverse strand, counting down.
ATTGTATTTATTTTTATTATTTGTCTTATTGTTATAATTTTGTATTTTTGCTAATGATTTATCTTTTAGGTAACTATGGCTGATAATTTACCTACTTTTGTCCACCCCTGTACCTTATGTGCTTTGTGTAGAAAAGGTCTTCTTGAAAATTTTAAAAACACTCTTCATGGATTTATTTTTTACTATATTTGATAAAGGCTCGGAGGCTAAAGTACCAATATCAAAAAGGAACTGAATTATAACAATGAAGGCTACTGTGGAAAATTTACCTATTCTTTATGTAGGTAATAACATCCTGAAGTTTTTAAGTCTTTATATTTTCCTTTTACTTTGGACAAAGAGGAGATTTTATTTTTTATAAAATTAAAAAACTTGAATATTCATTTAAATAAGTAAGATTTTGAAGTTTGAGCTGCTTAGGAACCTGAGAATTGGAATCACTTTATCTTTGAAGGGGTTTTTTTTTTTAGTAGTCTTCTTTTAACAGCAATAATAGTAGCTAACATTTATCATCATTATGTGTTTTAGGGGTAACTGTCTGCATTTCCTTTTAGGCAGGAAGTTATGTTCGTGATGATGCAGTCCCCAACTTGATCCAGTTAATAACCAATAGTGTGGAGATGCATGCCTATACTGTCCAGCGCTTATACAAAGCAATTCTCGGTGATTATTCTCAAGTAAGTACTTCATTTGCCTTTTTTCCCCTGCTTTGGGAGGAAATTACACTTTATTTTCCGGTGTATGTACTTATTACTAACACTCTAGATGTACCTCAGTTTTGACGTTTCTGATTAGATGCCCTATGATTTGCATTAATCTTTGTAAGGGTTAAAATCTTTGACAAACAGTGACTTTCTTTTGACAGCAACCTTTGGTACAAGTAGCTGCATGGTGTATAGGCGAATATGGAGATCTTCTCATATCTGGCCAATGTGAAGAGGAAGAGCCTATTCAGGTACCCCTTGTTCCTCTTGGTCAAAGATGGGGAAAAGAGTGGTTTTGGTCATAAGCGGACAGTGTTGAGTGAGGAGTTGTGGTTGATTCCTTGAAACCCTTTTAAAGAAATAATACCGGATTTATATTGGGAAACCTGTCCGTTTTTGAAGTGGAACTTATTGAGCCATTTTGAGGCTTTAAAAACCACCTTAGATCCACTCCCCACTTTGTCAGGGGGAATTATATTGTTTCTCTTACTCTCTGGTTGATGTAAGCAAGAAGAAATGAGACCTGTAGCCATATTTCTATTTGATCATTAAAGGACTGGCTTTTAGGAGAAGTTGTGGCAACAATACTTGAACTCTATGTAACTTTTTTCCCTTCCTCTACTTCTGCCTCTTGCAGCTAAATATACCTCTCAGCCCCCAATGGGTATTTTCCACTTTTTTTAAAAACATTCCTTCCACCTGCTTCTGGTTGATGGATCAGTTTGGACAGTTATCCTGGCCAAGAACAGATTGTGTTAGAAGCTTTGGTAGTGATGGTAGGATTGTCTTTCTGGTGGCATCCTGTGACTTGATATCAAATTTAGATATATACTTTTACATTTCATTGTACATTGTCTTTTTTTTTTTTCTCTTCAGGTAACAGAAGATGAAGTGTTGGATATTTTAGAAAGTGTCTTAATCTCTAATATGTCCGCCTCTGTGACACGAGGTTATGCCCTCACTGCCATTATGAAGCTTTCTACTCGATTCACCTGTACTGTAAAGTGAGTATGGAGAAAAAGTAGGATGAACAGGTTGTTTTGTAATCTTTAAAAACATTTTATTATGGAAAATTTCAACCAAAGGCAAAAGTAGAGAGAAAAATAAAATGAATTGCATATACCTGTTATACCACAATAATAATCATCATTTTATGGTTAATCCTTATTTCATCTATACTTTGCACACCCCATTATAGATTATTTTGAGCTTGTGATGTTTTTAAAATCAGATTTCTAATGCCCATTTTCATTTTTAACTGATTTGATATCAAATTGAGAAATTATTTCCCCATATAAAGGTTCTGTTTAATTATAATATTTTGAGATGTCTGGATAGGAAGAAAATCATGAGGGTTGTGGTGTTTAATCTTTAAATTCTGCTATTTACTATTTTGTTTCATTTTTTTAGTTTTTTAAAAAAATACTGATTTCAGATAGGGAGAGGGAGAGAGATGATAGTGGTGTTGATGTTTATATGTATATGTTTTTTGTTTTTTAAGAGTAGCACTGTTTTTAATGCGTTTTATCCCAGAATACAAAACAAGGTGCTAGCTGTGGCCTCAGTGTTAGTACAGCTGTGCACAAAGGCTTTCCTTCCCCCTTAAAGGCAAGTTACAAAAGGGTATCGTACAGATGGGATGAGACATTCCAGACTATTTCTGAAAAACTATAACCTCTTCACCCCACCCCAAGCCAAAAGGAATTCAAATTCTGGGCCTTTGTTGATCCAAGAGATTGTGTGAGAGACTTTCTCTTTTGAGACTTTTTGGGTGTAGGGGTCATTTTTCTTGGTTTTGTTGTTGATTCTGTGGAACATCTAGTTACTGGATAAGTAAGGAAGCCACTGTGGTTCTTTTTGAGTTCTTCTGAGGAACTTGGATTGTTTTTACTTCAGTATCCGTTGGATGAATGAAGATGAAGGAAAGATGTTTTGTTTTTGAAAGATATGTAAATTAAGAAAAGATATTTCAAAATAAAACCAGAAAACTCTGGTTTAAACATTGTTCTTTCTGTTTGTTTATGAACTTTCTTTTGGGTATTTGAATTCGTCATTTTATCCCAAAGCCGAATAAAGAAAGTGGTTTCCATCTATGGAAGCAGCATTGATGTGGAACTCCAGCAGAGGGCAGTAGAATATAATGCACTTTTTAAGAAATATGATCATATGAGGTAAGTGAAAGAAACTAAGCAATGCATGTGCCTCTTAGCATCCCAAACTATTAGTCATACTCCATAAAGGAAATTCATCACTCATGTCTCATTAACTGGACTTCACTCCCATGTTCAGTTCTAATTGCTTGACTGCTGCTATTTTGTTCATTTTCTATTCTGCCTAATCTCTAAAGAAAGAAGTTAACTGGTTTTTCATTCCTTTTCTCCCCTTTCTTTTGATACAGAAAGTTAGCTTCATTTTCCATTTTATTTGGTTTAAGAAGTGAGAGCTGTATTTTTCTCTAGAGAATTCCATTATATATTACTATGACCATTTTGGTGTCATCTCCTACCGCCCCCTTCTGTTATCTTAATTGGAACCTGTTAATATCTACTGATTTACCTTGCTTTTATTCCAACTTCTCTACCACTGAGAAATCTCAGCTTCTTGGGATTTAGGTGGATAGTTTGTCCATTCAAGGTTTCTTGCCTGCCCTCAATCCAGCCAGAAATTTAGGTCATGTACCCTTATAATCCACCTTCTATTTTAATGTATGTATTGCGTGGGGAGGGGAGGTGGCTTTTCATGTTTGGTCCCAATGTAGTTACAGTGATTGTTTTGGAATCTAGATAAACTGCCTGGAATTTAACCACTTCAGATATATTTTTCAGGTCTGCCCTGCTTGAGAGAATGCCTGTCATGGAAAAAGTGACCACAAATGGTCCTACGGAGATTGTGCAGACAAATGGAGAGACAGAACCAGCTCCGCTAGAGACCAAACCACCACCCTCTGGGCCACAGTCTACCAGCCAGGTAGCTTTTTACCAGCTTATCTGGGGACACTGATGATCAATAGTTCCTTGTAATCTCTTAGCTGATTCCCTTTAGTGTTCCTAGATTGACTGATGATTCTCTTATTTTTAAATGTTGAAAGAGCTTTGCATTAGAAGTAGACTAGGCAAATGATTAATAAATTGAGATATTATTTTCTTGTTTAGGCCAATGATTTATTGGATTTGTTGGGAGGAAATGACATAACACCTGTTATTCCAACTGTACCTACAAGCAAACCATCTTCTGCTGGTGGAGAGCTTCTTGATTTGCTGGGAGACATCAACCTTACAGGTGAGGCTGAGTGGAATAATTTAATGCTGAGATAGGGATAAGGGTTTGGGGAAAAACTAAACATGGACTTTCTAGCACATCAATCAGTTGAAGATGGGTGAAATTAAGTCAGAAGCAAGATTAGAATCTTCACAACATCTGGGATATAAGGTGTGACATGCTAACACTCTAGAGACTAGGGATTTCTTCAAGTCCATTTTTTTAAATTTGGGGAGAATTATTTGTATTTTAAAACGTTCAGGCTAGAAAAAAAATCCCAAGTCACTTTTGCTTTTAATTAGTGTCCAAAGACATCACTTTCTCTAGGTTTCTTTCTACTCATGGTTAGTTTTTAAGAGCTCCCTTCTTCCCTATTATTAAAACAATGGAAAGAGGAAATCACTAGCAATTATACTAGTATTATTCAAATACTAGGGACCTGGTGCACAAAAATTTGTGCACTTGGGGGGGAGGGTCCCTCAGCCCAGCCTGGGACCCCTCAGGGGATGTCCACCTGTTGGCGTGCCTGGCCAGCCTGGGTGAGGGGCTGATGGCTGTTTGCAGGCTGGCCAAGCCCCCAGTGGAGACCCTCACCCCATGGGTGTGTAGCCAGCCTGGTTGAGGGGATGAGGGCCATTTTCAGGCTGCCCACAGCTCCCATTGACCCAACGTCACAGCGAGGCTGGCTGGAATCAGGTTTCTGGGGTTTACTTATCTTCAATAATGGAAACTTTGTTGCCTTGAGCGGAGGCCTAGTCAGGCAACAAAACCTCCTGTTTGCTTCAGCTCCGTGACTTCTACAATTGAAACATTGTTTCCTTGAGCAGAAGCCCGGGCGGCCTAGGCAGGCAGTTTCAACTCCATCGCTGGTGCAACGGAAGCCTCCTGTTTGCTCTAGCTCCGTGGCTGTTGGCTGCCATCTTGGCTGGGTTAATTTGCATACAGTCCATCTGATTGGCTGGTGGGTGTGGCTTGGATGGTGGGCGTGGCTTAAATATCTCAGAGTGATGGTTAATTTGCATATTGCTCTTTTATTAGATTAGATAACTTTCATTTGAGAATTTTTCCTATATTTGTTTTAGTACTAGACATTTGTAGTTGATGTATTCAGTGATGTTATGAATCCCTAAGTCTGAGAGTATCGCTTTAGTATATAGTTTTTGGCTTACATGACTTTTTTTGTTTTAATATACTAGAGGCCCGGTGCACAAAAATTTGTGCACTCAGGGGGGGCCCTCAGCCTGGCCTGTGTTCTCTCGCAGTCTGGAATCCCTCGGGGGATGTCCACCTGCTGGCTTACACCCACAGTCCAGGCGATTGGACCCAAGCTGGCAGTCAGATATCCCTCTGGCAGCCTGGGAGCCCTCAGGGGATGTCCACTTGCCCTGCAAGGAGCAGGCCTAAGCCGCAGTCGGACATCCTTAGCGCTGCTGAGGAGGCAGGAGAGACTCCCACCACCACGGCTGTGCTGGGAGCCGTCAGCCTGGCTTGTGGCTGAGCAGTGCTCCCCCTGTGGGAGTGCACTGACCACCAGGGGCAGCTCCTGCATTGAGTGTCTGCCCCCTGGTGGCCAGTGTGTGTCATAGTGACCAGTCATTCCTAGTCGTTCTGCTGTTAGGGTCAATTTGCATATTACCCTTTTATTATGTAGGATAGAGGCCTGGTGCATGGGTGGGGGCTGACTGGTTTGCCCTGAAGGGTGTCCTGGATCACAGTGGGGGTCCCGCTGGGGTTCCTGGCCAGCCTGGATGAGGGGCTGAGGGCCGTTTTCAGGCTGGCCATAGCCCCTTCAGGGAGGGGGGCCTTGCTGGGGTGCCTGGCCAGCCTGGGTAAGTGACTGATGGCTGTTTGCAGGCTGGCCACAATCCCTTCAGGTTGGGGTCCCTGCTGTGGTGCCTGGCCAGCCTAGCCTGGGTGAGGGATTGAGGGCCGTTCTCAGGCTGGCCAAGTTCCTCAGCAGGGACCCTCACCCTATGAGGGTGAGGCCATCTTGAGTAAGGGGCTGATGGTTGTTTGTAAGCTGGCCACGGTCCTCAGCCACCCAAGCTCCCAGCGAGGCTGGCTGGAAGCAGGTATCTGGGTTTATTTATCTTCTATAATTGAAACTTTGTTGCCTTGAGCGGAGGCAACAGCCTGCCTAGGCAGGCAGCTTCCTCCATCACTTAGGCAACGAAGTCTCCTCTTTGCTCCAGCTCTGTGGCTTCTGTAATTGAAACTTTGTTGCCTTGAGCAGAGGCCGTAGCTGGCCTAGGCAGGCAGCTTCCTCCATTGCTGGGGCAACGAAACCTCCTGTTTGCTCTAGCTCTGTGGCAGCCGGCTGCCATCTTGGTTAGGTTAATTTGTATATAGTTGCTCTGATTAGCTGGTGGACATGTTTTGGGATGTAGCAGAGTGATGTAATTAGCATATTACTCTTTTATTAGATTAGATTTTATTGATTTTTTACAAAGAGAAAGGGAGTGGGATAGAGAGTTAGAAACATAGATGAGAGAGAAACATCGATCAGCTGCCTCCTGCACACTCCCCACTGGGTATGTGCCCACAATGAAGTACATGCCCTTGATTAGAATCGACCCTGGGACCCTTGAGTCCGCAGGCCGACGCTTTATCTACTGAGTCAAACCAGTCAGGGCGGCTTACATGATTTCTTTAATAGTATAATGGAGAGTTATACTTTAACCTCAAGTAGAAACTGGCCATAGAATAAGGATGGTGGATGATCCTGTAGACTCCCTATTACAGGCTGTTATTTTTTTCTAACACAACAGCCTCCAGAGCTTATATATGTGTCTTAAAAATTTTTTATTTTTATTATTTTTCAAATGTTTTTTATTGATTTTTTTAGAGAGAGAGAGGAAGGGATCAGGATAGAGAGCATGCTCCCTATAGGGAAGGGAGCCTGAAACTTGGGCATGTGTCCTGACCAGGAATCGAACCCATTACCTCTACATTCATGGGTTGAGATTCAACCACTGATCAACACTGGCTGGTCTCTTAACATAATTTTAAACTGTTACTTCTTATGTACTTTTGAGGTCCTCAAATGTCAAATGTATATTGGAATATGGAAAAGTAAAAACAATCTCATAGTTTAAACATAGTGTGTAGGTGGTATGGTTTATTTGTTAACATATTAGCATTTCCATAATAGTATGTAGTCTTTACAATTACACTTACAATTTTAAATGGTTGTCTAACATTTCATCAAAAACTTTGTACCATTATTTATTCAATTTCTTACCATTGTTTGTTTTCAGATTTTTCTTATAACTAATGCTTCAACAACATAGTTATATAAATTTGTCCTTATTTTGGATTACTTTCTTTGACTAAGTTACTTAGTCTTTCTGAATCTGTTTAAAATAAAGATGACAAATACTTAACCTCAGTATTTATGAGGAATGGTGACTTACTTAGTGCATGTGTGACTTATGGTAGGCGCATGATAAATGTTATTTACCTTAACCTCCATGTTTATTGCCACCAGTTTCACTGTACAATCATAAATATTGTGTACTATCATTTTTTTTACAAGCCCTCAGAGATTAAAGATTGGTCCTATTATTTTGTTAATTTCAAGTTTTTCATTCACAGGGCATGTTTCAGATATATCAACATTTTTGCATTATATATGAATTTTATTTTTCCACATTCCTTTTGAGTCCTTAACTCATTTATCATGGAGTCTTAATGTTTTGTTTTTGTTCTTACTTTCTTGTTTTCCCAGTGTTACACGAAAAAGCAAAATGATAACGCGTCAAAAAGTCTAGATTTTTTAACACATTTTCCCATTTTTGAGTTACAGATTCTTTAAGCATCAGTAGTTATATCCTAAAGCACAGTATATAAATCAGTGGAAATCTGTAAATAAATTTAATGTGTGCTTTTAGAGAAATTGGTACAGTAAGTTTCTGTGCTTTCCCTAATAGGTAGTACAAAAGCTACTACATATTGTACCTTTGGAAGAGAAAAAAACCAAAATCTAAGGGACCTAGGGACCCATATGTTATCTATATATTTTGGTAGCCTCTGATTTTCCATGGGAACACATTTCTGAAATTGTTTTGAAAATGGTAATTGTGGGAAAATTAGTGGTTTAGATTTATGTAAACTCTTAGAACTATATGAATTTTTTTGTATACTTCATAGGCAATCTGCTTGACTGCATATTCTGCAGTGTCATTTGTTTTTAACTTCTTGCGCTTTGCTTAGTCATCTGTTTTTCTACCTTCCTTGCTAATTTTTAGCATGCTTGTTGTTTTTTCCCTTAGTGTAGTTGGGTATTTTTTAAAAGGATATTTCACCTTTCCTTTATTTTTTAGTTTTGTTATTGGTATATTTTCAGTTAATTTTATAAGTAATTTGAAATCAGTTTGAATATAAAATGCATTCTCTTTATTTTGCAGAATTTTCTTATACCTCTTCTTAGAATTGTGATTTCTCTCAGTTCATGGCCATTTTCAATCATTTGCCCTCAGTTGTATGATCCTTCTTGTTCTTATTGGGAAGGATCAAATAAAAATGGTAATCTTCTCTCCCCCTTCTCCCCTCTTTCATACTACCCTTCCCAGGGTTTGTGTATGTTAAATTTTTATTATGCAATATTTAACATTTATAAAATTCAGTAAATGCCTTGATCTACTTAGCTTGTAAAATAAAATATTATTATGAAAGTTGATTTACCCTTTGTACCTCCTCAATTCCTTACCTTTTGGTCCCAGAGGTAATTATTGTCTATCCTGAAGCAGTGTTTGTTTAGCTTTGGTGTTTACCATTTCTGTATATTTCTTTATAATAGTGTATAATATTGTTTTGCCAATTTTTACCTTTATAGAAATGATGTCCAACTGAGTGTTCTTTTGCACCTTGCTTTTTGCTGAACATTGTGTTTGTGAAAATAATCTATGAATAATTCATGTTAAATGTACAATTAACCCTTGAACCATGTGGATTTGAACTTCATTGGTCCACTTATAAGTGGATTCTTTTCAATTGACCCATGGAGTTGATCCTCACAGTTCAAACTCGAGTTGTCCAAAGATCAACTCCTTCATTGGGAATCCTCATAAGGAGATCTGACTGTAGTTATACATAGATTTTCGACTGCATGGAATGGCAGTGTTCCTAACTTCCACATTATTCAAGGGTCAACTACTTCTAGTGCATTAACAGTATTACTATTGTGTATGTACAGTGTTTACTTTTATCAATGTACCACTTATCCAATGTCCATTATCTTGATGATGGACATTTGGTTGTATCCAGCATTTTCCCTGTTAGAAACTATCCTGCTATGCACACTTTCATACAAGTTTTCCTGTGTACATATGTAAGAATTTGTGAAAAAGGCCCTGGTTCTCAACGGGGAGATTTTGTGCACCAGGGCTTAGCGGATATTTTCAGTTGTCACAACTGGAGAATGTTACTGTCATTTAATGAGTAGAAGCCAGGGGTGCTGATAAACATTCTGCAGTGCACAAGGGAGCCTCCCACAACAAAGAATCATCTAGCTTAAAATGTGATGAGTTTTGAGGTTGAGCTCTGTTGTTCAGCTCTGTTGTTGCTAAATTTTCTCCAGTTTGGTTGTGCCAATGTATATTCCTATAACAGGTTAGAAGTTCCGATTGCTACACGTTCTTGCTGGTGTCTGGTATTATCACATTGAAATTTTCACCACTGTACTGGATGTGAAGTAGTATCTCAATTCCATTTCCCTAATTACTAAGCATCTTTTTTTCATAAGATGTCCTTTCATTCAGATTTCTTCTTCTGGGAATAGCTAGTTCCTATCTCTTACCACTTTTAAATTGGGTTATTTTTCTCTTACTGACTTGTAGGACGATATTTATAGTTCTGGATACTCATCCATTTGTTGTCTTGTAGCAGCATTTTCTCCTGTATGTGGTCTATTTTTTTATAGTATTTTCTAATGAACATTGTTCATTTTAAAGTGTTTGAATTTTAAGTTCTTTCCACTTATGGAATGTACATTATTCATCTTATTTAAGGAATCTTTCTCTTAACCTGAGGTCATAATATTTTTCTCCTATATTTTCTTGTAGAGTTTTGTCATGCTGGGTAATATTAACTGACTGTTTCCCGTAGGTGCTCCAACTGCTGCCCCTGCCCCTGCCTCAGCCCCACAGATATCCCAGCCCCCCTTCTTGTTGGATGGGCTTTCATCACAGCCTCTCTTCAATGACATCACTACAGGTACAATTACTGTTAAAGTTATTGAAGAAAGCAAATAATTTTATAAGCATTAGGCTGACTACAATTAGGCTAAGCTTCCTGTACTTTCCCAGGCATCCCCTCCATCACAGCATACAGTAAAAATGGCTTGAAGATAGAATTCACCTTTGAACGGTCAAACACCAACCCCAGTGTCACGGTGATAACGATACAGGCCTCTAACAGCACAGAGCTGGACATGACGGACTTTGTTTTCCAGGCTGCGGTACCAAAGGTACTACAATGTCTTCTTTGCCTTTTTCGTTTGAATAAAGATTGGCTTATTTTTTAAAAACTCAGTTGGGCCCTAATCCGTTTGGCTCAGTAGATAGAGTGTTGGCCTGCGGACTGAAGGGTCCTGGGTTTGATTCTGGTCAAGGGCATGTACCTTGATTGCAAGCTCGATCCCCAGTAGGAGGCGTGCAAGAAACAGCTGATGTTTCTCTCTCATCAATGTTTGTAACTCTCTATTCCTCTCCCTTCCTCTCTGTAAAAATCAATAAAATGTATTTTAAATAAATAAATAAACGGTGCCTGTTTGCATAACAATGATATATCTTGAATTTCAAAATGTCATACATAATACTTAGATTCTATGACTAATTTTTACTTTTTATTATCTCTGAAATTGAGGTACATTTTAAAATTGATACCTTAGCATAGTTTAATTGGCAGCATGTTTTCTTTTTCCTCAGTGGTATATAAAATAATGGTGTGAATTATAATTGATGGAATCTTATATTAAATAAATATAAATAAGTGAATAATATCTTAGCTTACATAATTTATCTTAACAATAGAATTATGAATATGACCCAAAATAATAAACCTGTGTATTGAGATTAAATCTCTACTCTTCGGCTTCAGAGAAGACTGGATAGACTCCCTTCTCTCTCTCCTCCCCTTTTTCTCTTTCCTCATCCCTTCTCTCTCTCTCACTTCTTTTTCTCTCCTCTTTCCCTCTCTCTACTCCCTCAATATTTTAAAAGACTGAACTTTCAGGAAAGATATTTTTAAATTCTATGGTTTACTTGTGTTGCTCATAGCACTTCCACCTTTGTGTTACCTGTAAACAAACAAAACCCATCAGCATACAACAGCTGATGGCTTGGGTTTTCCAGGTCTTTTGCTCTATGGAATAGTTCTGCATGTGATTTTTCTGTTAGGATCTTGTGTGCCCAATGGAGCGATCCATTAACAAACTGGCTCTGCCAGCTTTCCCTTCACCTCTGTCACATAGGAGTGGGCCTTGACACAGTCCAATTTTGCTTTAGAAAGCAAAAGTTCAAGCCTCCGCATCCCAGCCTGTAGTTAGTGACTGGTATGCTGGTTTGTTATTTTTAGAAAGCTTTCCTTTTCAGTTCTCTTTAGCTTCTTTTTTAGTCACAGACACCTGTTTTTAACCTGAGTAGTTGATCAGTTACTGTTAAGTGAGGTTGCCAGAACAAGAATTGGTCACCTTTTGAAAACTAGTAGGATAAGGTTCTTCCTGCCAGAAAGGGAGGGAAGAATGGCTCATTGTTGGTTTTCATGATCAGAGACTTCGTGGAATTTTATTAATACCAGGAAGTGATAGTCTACCCACATACTCGGAATTACAGATTTCTGGAAAACAAATAGAAAGTAGTAATAAGTAAATCTGTTACTTGAACCATCATCTGGGTGTCTGACTTTTTAAAAAAATACATTTTTGTTGGTTTCACAGAGGAAGGGAGAGGGAGAGAAAGATAGAAACATTGGTGATGAGAGAGAATCATTAATTGGCTGCCTCCTAAACACCCCCTGTGGGGATCGAGCCTAGAACCTGGGCATGCCCTTGACCGGAATTGAACCCAGGAACCTTCAGTCCAAAGGCCATTCCTCTATCCACTGAGCCAAACCAGCTAGCGCTGACTTTTTTATTTGTTGCCTTCTCTGACATAATATTAAGTGTATTATTCTTTCTGAAGATGCCCTTTGTTTTCCCCAGACATTCCAGCTGCAGCTTCTGTCTCCTAGCAGCAGCGTTGTCCCAGCACTTAATACGGGGACCATCACACAAGTCATTAAAGTTCTGAACCCACAGAAGGTGAGTAGCACATTTCAAGACAATATCTGAGAAAGGTGTAAGCATATTTCTTGAAATAAAATTCTGCTTTGTTTCTCTGGAGTTTTTGACTCACAGTCATAAGAAATTTGTGAAAATGTCTGGTCTAACCTTGTTTTTTCAAAGATAATAAACAGAGCCCAGACACATTATATGACTTAGTGGCATCTTATTAAATGCAGCTTTAAAACATTCTCTGGAGGTTTAAAGGTCTAGTTTTTGCAGAAGTGGGGAAGCTTAGATATTCTAACCTTTACGCAAGTTTCAGTAGGGGGTAAGAGCATTTGTTGAACCAAAAAATCCATATTTCATGTAATAGTTAAGGATGCATAGCAAAAGTGGAGACATTTTAATTAAGCAGCCAAATGGAAAAATAGCTTTTGAAACTAAAATTAAGCAATACTTTTATTGTATCTTTTCAAAGAAATAAATTGCCTCCACTTAATACTAATCAATTGACTAGTTTTCAGTTTTTAGAAATGATTCAGGGAATTCCTTTGAAAGATTTCTGGTGATACCTCATAAATACCAGTATGTATTCATCCTCTTGTAACTCTTGTCTTTTCTCTGCTAGTCACTGTATTTTGAGTATTTACCTATAGCACAATTAGAAATTCCTTTGACAATCTGATACAGAGAACAAAAATTTTCTTAATGCACTAGTATTTGAAATCTGCCACATAAAGTGAAAAGTACTTATAATTGAGTTCTCTTAAAACTACTGCTGTTACCTATAAGTTAACTCTTTTTATTTTTCCCCCTTCTTTATGCCTTGGGAATGAAACAAGTTTATGTTCACATTTACTATAGGTTTTACAGTATGTCTGAATATAGAGCATAAAATGAGTATATGTTTACATCATTCTTCTAGAAACTTACATATAAGAGTTGAATCTTTTTGAAAAGCACTCAGCAAAAGTTAACCGTGACCATGCTCTCGTGTGGTTCTGTCCTGTTACTGCAGTTCTAGGATCAAAGCCAGCGATGTGTTCTGGAGACGCCTGATGGCATGAGGTTGCTTCTGTGGCTGATAGCTAGAGTACTAGGTGGTTTTTGCTGCTGCTGTTTGCCTGTAATATGTCATTTTTAATTTTTTTAAAATATATTTTTTATTGATTTTGGAGAGAGAGGAAGGAGGAAAGGGGGAGAGAGAGAGAGAAGCAGACAGACAGACATCAGTGATGAGAAATATCCATTGGCTGCCTCCTGCACACCCCCTACTGGGTATCGAGCCTGCAATCGAGGCATGTGCCCTGACTGGGAATTGAACCTGTGACTCTCCTGTTGCATGAGATGATGTTCAACCAACTGAGCCACACCAGCCGGGTGCCTGTGTATCATTTTTAAGAGACAACTTTGCTTTAAAATAATTTTGTTTTCTCTAAGATTAAAAGTGTATTTGTGGACTGGAAAGATTCTAAAGATGTCATTTCATTGTATAATTTGTGATTCTATTTTCTTCTCATAGCAACAGCTGCGAATGCGGATCAAGCTCACATATAATCACAAGGGCTCAGCAATGCAAGATCTAGCAGAAGTGAACAACTTTCCCCCTCAGTCCTGGCAGTGAGGGTCCGGCACCATTCTCATTCTTACCCCACTCAATCAAAGGAACTCTGGGAAGGAGGTTGTGATTGCTGGCAAGTCCCCCCCGACTGTACCATGGGCACGAGGAGCTGAAGAGAACTGTTGAGGAGGATTTTCCTAAAGTAATTGCTGACCTTGAAGCATCGTTAAAGACTAATCTCTCCACCGTTGAGGCCGGCTGCTTCTGCAGGCTAGTTTGCACTCTTCCTCCTCTTCCGTTTTTCTGCACTTCTCTACCCCTCCCACATTAATAGCCAGAATCAACATTCCCTGGGCCCCTGAGGAAAAAGCAGCTGGTCTGGAGGAGAGGACTGGAATCCATGGCAAGAAAACACTCACACTGTCTCTGCAGCAGAGTTGCCCCTTCTTTCTACTGTGTTTCTCTGTGGACTGGTCAAGGTGGGGATTTATTCCTCACTAGCTGGGTCACCATCATCAGGCGCTTTTTACATCTGGCATTCAGAATGGAAATGAACCATGGACATTAGGGAGACCTGCCTTTTCTACTGGTTCCCCAATGTTTGAAAGGCAATAGGCTCCTGGTAGCCTTTTCTGTGCTTCGCTGTATTCACACAGACACACACATGTATGTATGCTTGTTACCAAGAACTGGTCAGACTTTGAAAGGTTATTTGTAAACACTGGACAGATGCAGTTAAAAAGAGCTTTTGTTGAGATTTGGCATGAAGGATATGGTGCTCTATTTGTAATAGAAACTTCTAAGGCTCTTCCAGCTCCCCTTTCTTTCTCCCTTTTTGAGCTGTAGTGATGAATACTCGCCATGATTTTCAAAATTGATTCCCCTTAAAGTGCAAGGTGGACAACTTCTAAAAGATACTATATATAAGTAGTAATTAATGCCCCTATTCCCACCACAAATTTTAAAATTTCTCTTAAGCCTGTGAACTTGCCTGATGAACTATGGTAAATGGGTGGAAAGAGGAGTTTACCACTTTTAAAGATTAGACTCTCTAACAAAAGCACCTTTGCCCATAGGAAGAGTTGAGTATCAGACTCATCCTAGAGCATATTGGAGTCACCCTCCATTACTCCAAACGTCCCTTTTTATTTCCTGAGCCTGGCTTGGACCTTGGCATTCCATTTGAATTCCTTCTTCTAACTGGAACATTTGTGTTGTATCTGTAACACTGGCACTGAAATAAAGACCACACGGTTAAAGAAATCTTTCCTATATTGTACTTTATGGTGTTGGAGTGAAGCTTTGTAGCTTCCTTGTCCCATATGTCAGAGGGATGGATGGATACCATAGGGTAGGGATAGCCTTTCCTGAGTCTGAGAAGTTGGCCTCTTGAGAGAGGCCTGTCTCATGAACATCTGCATCAAAGACTTTGAGATTTGGAGCTTTTTAAAAACTAGGAAGAGCGCCGAATGCTTTTTAGAAAGGACCCTTGCAATTTCAAACCTTAACACTCAGTTGCTGGAATAAGGTAGGGTGATTCTCCTGTGGCCCATGTTGAATGTACTGTGTACGTTCAGGGGCACAGATGCCATGTCTGATATACTAAAGAAGAAAGGAAAAGTCAGGCCCGCCTTGCTCTTAAAATGTTGGTAATCATTGCTGTATTGAGTACAGTATAATGACTACCTTGGCTTCGGTCTTAAACCTGGGTACAAATGTCCATTTCCCCTCCATCTTACCACGCCTTTACCTCAGATCTTCAGTGTCTTGTCAAAACTAGTTCTGTATCAGATGCTAGACTACTCCTTATATTTGACAAACTGTTGTTGAACTAAAGGCTCCGAAGGGGGAACTTCCAGGTTTTACTAATATATAAGAGCAAGATTTGCTAAAATTTAACTCCACTGGGTGAATGGTTGACTGAGTCAAGAACAGGATATTATCTTGTGTGTAGTTTTCAGTAAAGTAAGTGTGGACTAGTATGTATTATAGACAACTGCTCTGCCTGTGTAATGAGAAATAGCCTTTAAAGGTTTCTTTGCAGACTGATTTCATTGGATGGATACTTAATGCTGTGAAACACGATAGGATTAACACAAACATGGTGGATTTCTTGACTAGAATTTGTCTAACATTCCTCTTTGTGATAGAGGCTTTATTTTTCGCTCTCGTGTTTATAGTTAACCAGCTCAAGCTTCTTTAGTTGAATGGAGTTGAATTTTAGAAATCGGCTGAAGACCGTCCTCTAAGGCAGTGCTAGCTAAGGAGCTGGAAAGGGTCTGCTCTTGTAACAGCATCTCCTTGGGTGATCATAGTTTTTAAGATAGAGTGTTGTATGATCATCCATAGCTTTGTCCAGGAGGAATAAAAATCATGGCCTTAACACAAAGGGTGCTGTGTAGCATATGAAGTGATTTCAGAGAGTGAACCGAGCACTGGACTGAAGGACTAGAGGTCAGATTACTGCCTAGGATACTGATGGTTGTGAAGGCTGTTTCAAATGATTGGATCTTTGAAAGCTTCAGCGTGCCTTAGTTTCTAGGATCAGAACTAGTTCTCCCTCACTTGGCCTTGCTGCTAAAAGGAGAAATCTCTTACTATGAATTCTTAAACATTTCAGTAATTTCTTTCCCTAGTATAACCATTCAAGGGGGAGCAAATTTGGATAGATTTACAACTTTAGAGCCATTGTGAGGAAAGAGTGATTTCCATGGCTGTTTTAATAACTTCAGGGTGATAGCAGTGAGCCTACACACACTTACTTGGACAATTTCACATGCACTTTTACCTCATTTTTTCCTCTTCTAGCGTAGTTGGAGTCCTACCCCCTCCCAACCCTCCCCCACCTCCCCAGTAATACTAAGGGAGAATTCATCTAAGTTATCTTAAAAAACAGTAGGGAGGGTGCTCTGCCTGAGACACTTCTCCCATAATGCTCCGGTGCTGTTATCTTGAGGTGACTTGGACAGTCATGGAATGTTTAACGCTGTGTATGGTGACCATCTGTTCATTTTAAGGTCCTTCTCATTTGAAGAAACATTCCTCAGTGTAACACTTGGGAGGGGATTCTTTCCTCTTGCTAGGTTAAAGATGTCCATACCTCTTGTTTGTCCCCTTCATATAAAAAAATAGACTTTGAAAACTGTCCAGCACTAACGGTTTGAGTATTTCTATTTATATAACATGCTTTCTATTTTTATGTTCTTCTGGAAGAAGTTGGCAGTTAGGGGATACTGTTTTTGCGATTCAACATCATTATCTTCTGCATTGGAAAATTTCGGGGCCATGAGAACTAAAGGAAAGCGATTGAATGTGTATATATTTTTTTCTAGTGAATGTATTTTATCCACATTGTCCTAAACTGAGAGCCGGAGAGTAAAAAGTGGATATTCAAAAACTGGTTGGAGGAGTGGTGGTACATGTTCTCATGCGTTTGGGAGTGGGCAGGATCACCGAAGGGAAGACTGCTCAGAATGTGTTGACATTTAAAACACTCTGACCAGCTTTGGCTCAGGAGGGTGGGGCTGCTTGTAGAACTGGAAGCGAATAACTTTTTCAAGCAATAGCAGTTGAGTGGGTCCCACCTACGGGGTTCTAGGACTGGGAACATTTAAACAGAAGAAAATGCTGAAGCAGCTTGTACAGTTGCTTCATGAACTTCCGCAAGACCGATGCCGGCTTCGGGATGGAGCATTGGAGTTTATTTGTTTTTGTTTTTGGAACCTGCTGTTGCGCTTTGTGTGTTTTGTTTTTGTTTTCTATTTGGGGCCTCATGGGAAAGAGCTTCTGAACTCTTTCCTCTGTGAACTCCCACTGTGTCCCTGTAAAGTCTCTTTTCTTTCAAAATATTGTAAGTTACATTTTCATTAAGCCCCATCACATCTTCTTTACTGTAAAAATATTAAAGGCTGTTTCCAAGTGGGACAGCTAATGAAGTTCTAATTATTGCAGACATATTTTTGAGATGTAAAAAAAAATTTAAAATTAAATGATAAGCCTTAGAGGCGAGTGAGGAATAAAATGGATGTAAACATTTACATGGGATGCATTAGAATTCTGCTGTGTGTATTGTCTTTTGGTTGAAACAAATTATGAACAGTGACTAATAATAAAAAAGTCAATACTCAATGATTTAAAATTTGCTTTCTCGCTTCTTACAAGTAGATTAGAGAAGCCTTGGACGAATTCCTATTCCAGAACTTTGAGCTAAACTTGTTGACCTGTTGCTGATCCTTTTATACATAAATCTCACCAAGAGAGGAATTTGAACAATTAAAACAAAACAAAACAAAACATATTTCTAGTTGTTGACAGTGAAAAATGTAATTGGAAATTTTAACTATATTATTACGTCCATGCTTATCTTCTATACAAAGGAGAATTCTCACACAAAGCAAAGAAATCATATTAAGGTGAAATGTGTATGAGGGGTAGTCATAGGGTTTTGGTTACAATTTGTGAATTGTTCAAGTATACCTGTGACTGGGAAGAGGAAGGCTTAACTAGCTAAAATGAATTATACTTCCTAATATATTTTATACACATCCTTCCTATATAATAAAAGGGTAATATGCAAATGGACCCTAACAGCAGAATGACTGGGATGACTGGTCACTATGACACACACTGACCACCAGGGGGCAGACGCTCAATACAGGAGCTGCCCCCTGGTGGTTAGTGCACTCCCACAGGGGGAGCTCTGCTCAGCCACAAGCCAGGCTGCCAGCTGCCAGCACAGCAGTGGTGGTGGGAGCCTCTCCCACCTCCTCAGCAGCTCTAAGGATGTCTGGCTGCAGCTTAGGCCTGCTCCCTGCTGGTAAGTGGACGTCCCCCGAGGGCTCCTGGGCCACCAGAGGGATGTCTGACTGCCAGCTTAGGCCCAATTCCCTCCCCCCCCCCCCAGGAGCGGGCCTAAGCCAGCAGGTAGACATCCCCTGAGGGGTCTCAGACTGTGAGAGGGCACAGGCTGGGCTGAGCCCCTCCCCCCCCCCTGCACAAATTTTTGTGCATTGGGCCCCTAGTTCTTTCATAAAAGTAAGAGTGGTTGGATTCAAAGCTTTAGCTTTTCTATTACTCAGATGATTCCTAACGGTCCCCTGATTGAGAAGGAGAAAGATGTAGTCCTTGTCAGTTATCTAGGTTATGCAGAAGTGCCCTTCGGCACTGTTTGATAAAGGACATTTCTATTATCTTTACTATGTGGCTTAACATCTTTGTTCCTAATATTAAATTTGTTAACACCTGCATCTACATGTAATTAAAGGAAAATATAGAAGCTACAATAGAAAAGTTTAGCAAGTAATAAATTCTAGATATTTACTTAAAAATATGAGTTGAAAAAGAAAAACAAAACAAAACAAAAATGTACCGAGTTGTGTTCTAGTTTGAACTTCAGTCTAGAAAGACCACATTATTTTTACCACTTTCAAGGGTTTTCCATGTTATTTTCTCCCCTAGTTCAATTTTCCCGTGTTCCAAAAGTGTAAAAATGCTCAAGGAAGAAATTTCTTCAAACCTTGAAGCCAGGTAAATACTGCCTGCTTGTTTATTTGGAACTAAAATAAGGAATATCTAGCCCTAGCCAGGTTGCCCAGTTGCTTAGAGTGTCATCTTAATAATGCCATGGTTGTGAGTTTGATCCCCCGTCAGGGCATATACAAGACTAAACCAGTGAATGCACAAATAAGTGGAACAACAAATTGATGTTTCTCTCTAAAAAAAAAGAAAAAGGAATATCTAAGTCTGCTCAACCTATGATAGAATAACAAGGGTTTTGGGCCTAAAGGTGACTTTGTAATCATTGAAAGAGTGGGGACAACCTGTGAAAAGGCCAATGTAGTTGGCTTATGTTCTTCTATCGAAATCTGATAGATATGAACTTTCCCCTTCTTTAGATACTCTTTCCATTTTGTAGTGAGGATTAGGAAAAGCCCCTGAGATTAAAGTGTGTAGGTGTGTCCCCAGGTGGAGAGAGAGGTATGCACAGCTGGTTATAAGAAGGATAAGGATACAGAGAGGAAAGAGTCTAATGATTTGTGCCTCTTGGTTTGATTCAAACTGATTTTTGTAACAATGAACCCGCAGTGAGGGCAGATGGATTTTTGCACCAAAAAATCTCAGAGGAATTTATTCTTAGGGTTAGTCTTAGCTGTTGACCATTTCCAGAAATTGTAGTTACATAACCCTTGGCATACATAATGCACATGGCCTTGAACTGGGGAGAACATGTATATATGACCTTTGAAACAGTATAAAACGTTAATGGCAGTATATGACTTGAAGATAGAATCAACTGGTTGTGGCTACTTAGTGAACTGGATTTAAATCACGGAGACCTTTAAAAGGAGCTGCATCATAAATTATCCCTATGCAGTATCTGGGCTGGTAGCTTTAATTTTTTTCCCTTTTGATGGAAGTACTACTATTGTTAAAAAAAAAAAGTACAGAATATATAACTTAGGCATATGCTTGTATTTTGAATTGATGATTTAGCCCATTATCATCCCATTAATTAAAAAAACAACAGTCATCTACCACTGATTTCGCCCAGCCTGAAAGCAAATGCTGGTCCCTAGGATTTTCTTTCCCTTCAGGTAGGTAGCCTGCTCATGAGATCTGGAAAAGGTAATGCATAATACATCAAGAAACAGGCTTTTATTTTTTTAAAATATATGTTATTGTCTTTTTACAGAGAGGAAGGGAGAGGAATAGAGGGAAACCTTGATCAGCTGCCTCCTGCACACCCCTTGCTGGGGTTGTGGTTGCAACCAAGGTATGTGCCCTTCACCGGAATCAAGCCTGGGACCTTTCAGTCTGAAGGCCAAACAATTAGAGTGAAACAGGCTTTTAGACACTAATCCTGAGCCACATTTTTATTCTTCCTACTGCTTGTTTGTCCTTGGTCAGGTCCATTTTTGTCTCCATATTGGTGCCTATTTTTACTACAAATGAGTGTTCTTGCTTAAGTTACCCAGTAAGCACTGAAATAGAAATCCAACTACTTTGAGTAGCTTTCTTCAAACTAATTTCAAAGTAACAGGAAAATCCCAGAGGTAGACAATCTATGAGCTTTATTCACCTTACACTAAGACACAGAGACAAAGAACTTTTCATTATGCGACAAAGAAATGATGACTGGAGACTGAATTTTTAAAAAATATATATATATTTTTTATTGATTATTTACAGAGAGGAAGGGAGAGAGATAGAGAGTTAGAAACATTGATGAGAGAGAAACATCCATCAGCTGCCTCCTGCACACCTATTGGGGATGTGCCCACAACCAAGGTACATTGACCAGAATCGAACCTGGGACCCTTGAGTCCGAAGGCTGAGCCAAACTGTTTAGGGCTGAATTTTTGTATATACAAGGTAACTCACGTAGTGACCAAATTTACAGAAGAAACAATTTGTACACATCAGAATCTTTGCAAGAGTCAAATTTTGTCTGGAAATTTAAAGTATCTCCAAGTGCATACCTATCATAGTGTTATTGTAGTCACAAACTCTTTTGTTCTAAGCCTCCAATTTAAAACAGTTGGTCTGGACTAGGCAAGCTGAAGCAATGGATAGTAGGTGATACAATCTTTACCGCTCAAAAAATTCAAAGCTCAAGAAATTTTTTTGCAAGTTGCTTGAAGATTCATCAATACCTTTGTAAGGGGAATACCTAAAAATCCAGAAGTCTAGGTTTCCTAGGAAAAGTTGGAACAGAATTAACGAGAATACTCAGAGGAACTGAGTGAATCTTAAATTTGGAAATTCACATTTATAATGGCTACTATGAGCCCTTACTATGTGCTAATAAGCACCCTGCATCATTCTCAAAATCTTCTTAATAACCGCTAGGCAGATAGTAATTTCTGTTTCACTGCTTCATAACGTTAAGTCTGAAATCAAGTTAACTTGCACAAGGGTATATGCCTAATAAGAAGTAGAGCGGACAGTTGGAATCAAGCTTTCTGATTCCAAATTTGGCCCACTGGCCGGCCACAAAACTACCACCAAATGCAGGAACTAGAAGAAAATAAACTTTTTAAAGATTTTTCTGAGTCATCTTTGCAATTAATTAAATGGCTCACAGATATATGACAGCTTGAGACTGAGAACCGAATTCTGATGTTAGTACCTAAGGAGAAAGGGAATTACACTGTGGCTGGGAGGGGAGTTATTATTTTGTGCGCAGGGTAGGATCGAATGCGCTGCATGTCGTGAGCATCTCCAGTGAGGAAACAAGTCACAGGAGCCACCCTCTGCGGAGAGCAGCGTCCTGTCCCCGCGGACACCTGCCCTTTGTCCAGCCGGCACTCGGGAGGCGGGCACAGCAGTCAATCGCCCTCCCGGCGCCTGTCCTCCGAGGCTGCCGACCGCCGAGGCCCGGCCCTGCGGTGGCGCCCGGCTCCGCCCGCGGGGCCCGCGGCTCCCGGCGCCCCGGACGCATCTCGCCCGCAGCTACGCAGGTCCGAAGGGCTGCGGGAGGGCGGGGCCGGGGCGGGGCTGCGGGCGCCGGGGCGGGGCCGCGGGCCGCTCGCGCGCGCCACCGAGGCTCCGCGCGCCGTCCCGCCGGCCGGGCGTCCCCGTGCAGCCCCTGCAGCCGATGGGGGAGGTGGAGCCGGGGCCCGCGGGCCCGCTCGAGCCCCCGGAGCCGCCCGAAGCGCCCGGGAGCCGCCGGCCGGGCGGGATTCGGGTCCTGAAGGTGAGGCGGGCGGGCGAGCGGGTTGGAGAAGGGGCGAAGGCGGGGAGCGGCCGCCCTTGCCGCGCGCGGTGGCCGAGGCGGCCGGCGACCCCCGCCCCGCGTCCGTCCGTCAGTCCGTCGGGCTGCTCGGCCGCCATGCAGCCCCGCTTGGGGGGGCTGCGGCTCCCGCCCGGGCCTCCGCGCCTGGCCCCGCCGAGGCCTCGGCCGCCTGCGTCCCCTCCGCTGCCCATCCCTGGCCGCGAGCCACCCTCCTCGCAGGCCCACGCCTCGGGTCCCGCGTCCTCCCGGCCGCCGCCGCCCGCCGCCTCCTCCGGGACGCGGGGGCCCGCCCCTGCCTCCCGCGGCCGCGCGCCGCCCCGGGGGCCCGGCTGGAAGTACGCAGGCTGCTCCCGGACACCTGAAGGCATCGCCCCAGCCGGAGGATGGCGGCGGCGATTGGCCCGGCGCTGCGGGGGGCACTCGGGGGGGACCGGCGGGGGGACTGCGGTGGGCGGGCGGCCCGGCTCTGCCCTCGGGCTTTCCCACCGAAGTTCAGGCGCCCGCCTGGCAGCTCGCCCCGCCCCGCCCGGGGAGAGACTCCCCGGAGGAGCCCCGTCTCCGGGAGTCGCAGGGCGGGTGGCGGGAGGGAGGAGGGGCCGGGCCGAGAGGGGCATCCCTGCCGCCGGCCCGGGCGACGCCGACGGGGGAGCCGTTATGCAACAGGCAGCGTGCGGGGCTCCTGGCAGGAGCGCGGGGAGGAGGAGGGCGTGAGAGCAGATGCCGGCAGGTGGGGCGGGGAGGAGGGGGGTGCAGCTTGAAGGTGGCGGCGAGAAGTTGGGGTGCACACGGACTGCAGGGAGGGAGGGGGGCCGTGAGGACGGCGCGAGAGGAGTGGCGGCGGGAGACTTGACGGTGGAGTTTTCTAGCCTTCGGAATACCGGGGTTTTTCCCTCTAGGTCAGATATGTAAACTAGGTGCTTCCTGGAGACGGAATGGAATTCCTCCTGGAGTTCTAGAAGAAGCGTCAGCGGGATTGAAAACTTCTCAGGGAGAAGGAAGAGAGATAATTTTTTTTTTTTTTTTTTTTAGATTAGATGAGTTTCGAAATCAAAAATACTCTGGTTTCCATGATGTTAAAAAAAAAAATACATGAATAGTTGTTCATTGGGAACGAGGGTGAGCGCAGTGTACTTGTCATGAAGATTATTAGCCGGACGTCATAAAGATGGGAACTCTGAAAAAAAAATAGCCTAGATTTGAAGCACCTGGTGACTCCATGGAACGGCGTGAAAGAGAACTCTAAAATACTGAAGTGTTCTTGCTGCCTCCCTCCAGTCTTAATCCAGTGGTTTCAAGAAATAACTTTGCACAGTTTATCTCCACTTCTGCATAAACCTTGTACATATTTGCTGTAACTTAACCATAAGCTGCAAATATAATTACCCAAATGCTTTTGGATATTTATTTAAAACCATAAAGTCAAAAAAAGGTACTGAATGAACAACAACAAAAGTCAGCCAGCTGGGTTTATCAGGAAATGGCAGGCCTGAGAGATAGATAATACCCTCTGGTCTAGAAGGTAAATAACGTTAGCTTTTTTTAATAATTTTTTTTTCTTTCTTTTTTTTTCTTTTTTTTTTTTTTGGTGAGGAGAGAGTTATGAGAGAATGAATTGAGAAATGACCGCTTTTATTGCAGGGCCTGCCTTCCTTCACTGCCTGGAGGTGGTTCAACCCACCACTAGTTCCCTGCAATTCTACTCTGGGGGACTGTTAGCAGGATTCCAGAAATTCATCTTGATTACAGTGCTCAGCTGGTGGTGTGTCAGGCTGACAGTGTCCAAGGCCCTTGAATCTCTTGGCTTTATGCATATGGTTAATAATCCTTGCAAATAAGTGGGATTGACTATGGAAAATAGGAGCGAGGCGTTCTACATACGGAAGTTCCCTTAAATAGCTGAGTGGTTGAAGTTCCTGCCAAGGGAAACTGGAAGAGAATATGTAAGTAGAAGACCTTCTGAATTGGGAGGAAAGTCATGCTCTCCAACATATTATTCTCTGAAGCTCCTTTGGAAAAGACGCGCTTTTTTGTAACAATTTTATACTTAATACCAAATTATGAACACAGTTGTCAGAAAACAGAGGTCTTCATAAAAAGTCTACTATAACTAAGCTAGTGTAGTTTAGCCAGATTAGATTTAGGTCCATCTGTATCGAGTTTTGGAAAATTTGATTCAAAATCTGCTCCAGGTTTATTTAGCAAGCTGCTATTTAGGATGTACCCCTTTATAGTTGTAGTTGGAATATAGTGTGATATTATTTAGAATTTTATGGATTTTTTTAGAGGAGAGAGAAACAGATTTGTTGTTTCTCTGCATTCATTGGTTGAATCTTGTATGTGCCCAGACTAGGGATTGAACCCACAACCTAGCATAATTATTTCCAACTAAGGCCCAGTGCACAAAAATTTGTGCACTGCGGGAGGGAGGGGATCCCTCAGCCCAGCCTGTGCCCTCTTGCAGTCTGGGACCCCTCGGGGGATGTCCACCTGCTGGCGTGCCTGGCCAGCCTGGGTGAGGGGCTGAGGACCGTTTTCAGGCTGCCCACAGCTCCCATTGACCCAACATCCCAGCGAGGCTGGCTGGAATCAGGTTTCTGGGGTTTACTTACCTTTTATAATTGAAACTTTGTTGCCTTGAGTGGAGGCCTAGTCAGGCAATGAAGCATCCTGTTTGCTTCAGCTCCGTGGCTTCTATAATTGAAACATTGTTGCCTTGAGCAGTGGCCCGGCCAGCTGAGGCAAGCAGTTTCAACTCCATCGCTGGTGCAACGGAAGCCTCCTGTTTGCTCTAGCTCCCTGTTTGCTGTAGCTCCATGGCTGCTTGCCTCCATCTTGGCAGGTTAATTTGCATAGAGTTGCTCTGATTGGCCGACAGGCGTGGCTTGGCTGGCGGGCGTGGCTTATGTGTCTCGGAGTGATGGTTAATTTTCATATTACTCTTTTATTAGATTAGATACTCTTAAGGTTATTGGGAGTACCTTTGAAGCATACATTTTTCTAGATGTTTCTTCCAGTTTGGGGATTTTTTTTTTAAACTCTGTAGAAGATACGAAGTTATAACTAATCTAGCTAGTGAATGTAATGAGATTAGTGTTTTGAATAATAGTGTTTTGAATTAAGTACTGAAATGAGTACTTAATTTGTGGCTTACTCTAAAGAATTTTGCTTTCTAGAAATACCTTTAAATCTTAAATGTATTTTTTATACATTTGATGCGAGTGGTGATTATAGTTGTGTTCTCTTACAGATAAGTTTGTCAACAGTTCTTATATAAGAGTAAGGGACTGAGGGAGGAAGTAAAATGTTCTCAGTCTAGCAATTCCAGTGGAGTAGTGATTGTAAAAGCTGAAAGCATCTCAGAGGACAGTACTGGCCATGGATGGGGAACCTTTTTTCTGCAAAAGGCCATTTGGATGTTTATAACATCATTTGTAGGCCAAATAAAATTGTCAACTTAAAAATTCGCCTGCTATATTAAACATTTAATTAACTCACCCCTAATGCCTCGGCAGGACCAGACCAAATGATTTCTTGGGCCTTATATGGCCTGCAGGCTGGCCGTTTCCCACCCCTGATCTAGGTTGTTGCTAGAAGGCCTGTGCTTGCTTAGTATCTAGGTCTTTTAAATACCCATTAATATCTATGAAAGTTCTAACTGGGCAGTTTGTCTTCATTCCGTGAAATATATCATATAGTCGGGAGGTATATTCTTTGACCAGTAACACATATATTTCTATAATGTAAAGTTCCTTCTGGGCCGGTGTGGCTCAGTGGTTGAGCATCAACCTAGGAACCAAGAGGTCACCAGTTCAATTCCCAGTCAGGACACATGCCCTGATTTTGGGCTCAATTTCTGGTGGAGGACGTACAGGAAGCAGCTGTCGATGATGTTTTTCTATCCTTGATTTTTTTTAAAAAAATATATTTTATTGATTTTTTACAGAGAGGAAGGGAGAGGGTTAGAGAGCTGGAAACATCGATGAGAGAGAAACATCGGTCAGCTGCCTCCTGCACACCGCTTACAGGGGATGTGCCCGCAACCAAGATACATGCCCTTGACTGGAATCAAACCCGGGACCCTTTAGTCCACAGGCTGACACTCTATCCACTGAGCCAAACCGGTTAGGGCACTATCATTGATGTTTCTATCTCTCCCTCTCTATTCCTCTCTGAAATTAAAAAAAAATAAAAATAAAAAGAATGATGTTAAGGAATTAATTTAAAATATCCTCTTAAAGCCCTGGCCGGTTTGGCTCAGTGGATAGAGCATCCGCTTGTGGACTGAATGGTCCCAGGTTTGGTTCCAGTTAAGGGCACATACCTAGGTTGCGGTTTCCATCCCCAGTCTGTGTGCTTATGGGAGGCAGCCTATTGATGTTTCTCTCACCTCTCTCTCTCCCTTCCTCTCTCTAAAACTTTAAAAAAAATTTTGCTTTATTTATAGGTATTGCTGTTTTCCAATGAGGAATAGTAGTAAAAGTATTTTATTTACTTTTTGACTGATACAAAGAAAAGATTATAAGTTTCTCTGTAAAAATGGAGGTGTTTCCTTCCATGTTTGTTGAACTTCTTGCCAGAGCTGATTGGGCTAATGTGCAAACTGGGAATACATTTCTGTGGTGTCAGCTGAGTTTTACATGCATTTCTGTGCTACTTAGGTATTAAGGCACTAATAATAGATATCAGAGTAGAAGAAAAGAAGAAATATCAAATAAATACTAAAACCCATTGTAATCTGCATAGAAATGGAAGTATGTTCAAGGTGAAGTTCTGCTGAGTAGAGAGTAGTCATTAATTCCTTCTACTAGGAAATTCTGCCGGGAAAAGAAAAATGGAGATGAGAGACATGCAAGGTTCCAAAAGAGTGTAGAGAGGATGGTATTTGCATAGAATTTTAATAAATGGCTAGTCAGGTGGACAAGATGAAACAAACATTTCAGACACGTCATACAATTGTGGATTAGTTGGTACGTTTGGGGACTTGCAGGTTGTTGGATATTCCTGAAATGGAGTGATAAGTCAGTGTAGTTAGTGGAAATTTCTTTTAAAGGTAACAGAAAGGGCTCATCATAAAAATAGAGTAGGTAAATGTTGATCTTTAGAATCCTGTTTCATTGCTGTAGCAATTGTCTTTGCCTTGAGATAACGGTGGCTCCACAATGTGTATGAATTTCACATGCCTGAATTAAAGCAGCAGTAGTTTTTTTGTAGAGAAAAAGAGAAAGTAAAGAATACTTGTGAAGTATTGTGTTGATTTCTGTTTAATCCATTTACATTTAAAGTTATTATTGCTAGATAATTGTCACCATTTTTATTCTTTATCCCTGTGTGCCTTGTTTCCTTTTTTTTTTTTCTTTTTCTTTTCACAGCAGACCCTTTAACATTTCTTGCATTGCTGGTTTGGTGGTAACAAACTCCCTTAGTCCTTTTTTGTCTGTGAAGCTCCTGATTTCACCCTCAATTTTGATTGATAGCCTTGCTGGGTACAGTATTCTTGGATTCAGACCCTTCCTTTGCATGACTTTGTATATTTCATTCTGTTCCCTTCTTGCCTGATGTGTTTCTGTTGAGAAATCAGTTGCTAGTCTGATGGGGAATCCTTTGTAGGTAACTTTCTGTCTCTCCCTGGCCGCTCTTAAAATTCTTACTTTGTCATTGGTGTTTGCCAATTTAATTATGATGTGCCTTGGCGTTGGTCTTTTGGGGTTCATTTTGTTTGAGATTTTGTAAGCTTCTTGGATTTGTGCGAGTTTTCTCTTCCCTATGTCATTATTTCTGTCATTATTTCTTCAAACAAGCTTTCTATTCCTTGCTCAGTTTCCTCTCTTTCTGGCACCCCTATTACATGGATATTGTTTCTTTTTGTGTTATCCCAAAGTTCCCTTAGGCTCTCCTGCTTTTTAATTTTTTTTTTCTAGAAGCTACTCTGTTTGGGTATTTTTTCCTATCTTGTCTTCTAGCTCACTGATGCGATCCTCTGCTTCATCTAGTCTACTGTTGATGCTTTCTATAGAATTCTTCATAGCAGTGATGTCACTTTTCATTTCTTCTTGGTTCTTCAACATTTCCTCATGGTTCTTACATGTATTGTTGAATTTGTCTTCCATTCTTCTCAACCACCTTATGACCATTTCTCTGAATTCCTTCTCTGACAAGTTGGTTCCCTCCATTTTGTTTACTTCCTTTTCTGGTGATGCCTGTTTCTCTTTCACATGTGGACTGTTTCTTTGTCTCCCCATGATCTCTCTTCTCTGGGTGTCTGTTTACATAGTTCTCTCTCTCCTGCGTTGATTTAAAGGCACGAAATAACACACAACAAGGCACAACGCACGAAGTACTGAACACAGATGTATTCACGATAGTAATAACTCCAAATAAAGGTGGCCACCAGAGAAAAGAGAATTAGAGGATAGAGGAAGAGAAAAAGAAAAAGGGGAAAAAGGGAAAAAAAGAGAGTGCAAAAATTTGTGTTGATTCTGTACTTGATTATTTGGGATATAAGGCAGAGGGTTAGGACCCTAGAGAAATTTGCAGTTTGCAAAAATCTTTATTGCGGCATTGTTTCCAACAGTGAAAAATTAGAAACAAACTAAATGCCATCATCAAAAGATTGGATAACTGGCAGTGTATTAAAAAACTAGAGACCCAGTGCACAACATTCATGCACTGGAGGGGGGGGCGTCCCTCAGCCTGACTTACACCCTCTCGCAGTTGGACATCCCCTAAGGGGTCCTTAGCATTGCTGTCGAGACAGGAGAGGCTCCCACCACCACCTTTGCGCTCACTAGCCGTGAGCCTGGCTTCTGGTTGAGCAGGTTCCACTGTGGAAGTGCACTGACCACCAGGGGGCAGCTCCTGCATTGAGCATCTGCCCCCTGGTGGTCAATGCACATCATAGCAATTGGTCATTCTACAGTTCGGTTGATTTGTATATTAGGGTTTTATTATATAGGATGGTATATTATTCAAATGAATGAGCTGGGTGTATTAGCATGGAAATATGTAAACCAACATTGAACCTAATAAAAGTATTGCAGGGCAAAACATAAGTAAGCTAGGATTTAAAGTTTTAAATTATTTAAAACGAACTATATATCATTTATAGGATATACATATATGACAAACATCTGTGAAAATGAATGCAGTGATAAATACCAAATATAGTAGTAGAGTGTTTCTGGGAGAGAGAGAAGGGCATGAGATTGAGATAGGGTACCAGGTGTCTTCAGGTGAAAATATAAGAATATATTCTGAGTGGCCAGATTATTATGACCACCCGGCGTTTGTAGGCAAATTAGCTATAATTTCACACCGAAGTTGCTAGAGGGCCAGACCATTATAAATAGGAAAGCAGGTTGTTTACCATGACAGTGGAAGTGATTTTTTTCTGAAGATACGGGTAAACAATGAGATTTAACAGCCTTTGAATGTGGAATATATTTGAACGTGAGTTGCCAGATTATTATGACCACCCCATCAGTACTTTGTTGGGCCACCTTTTGCCTGCAATACTGCGGCGTTTCTTCTTGGCATTGACTCCATGAGATGTTGAAAGGTGATGCGAGGAATCTGATACCATGCCTGATGAATAGTACTCTCCAGTTCTGTGAGATTTGATGGTTGTGGAACCAGCTGCCTGATGGCTCTTTTAACTTCGTCCCACAAATGCTCAATTGGAGTAAGATCTGGTGATTGCGGGGACCACCTAAGCAAGGTAAAGTCTCCCTTGTGTTTTTGAAACCACTCCTGCACAATAGGAGCACCATGGCATAGCGCATTGTCTTGTTGGACGAAGCCATCTCCAGTGGGATACACCATCAACATGATAGGATGAACTTGATCAGCAATGATACTTAGGTATGTTGTGCTATTCAAGACGTTCTTCCACATGAATTAAAGGGCCAAATCATGCCAGGAAAACATGCCCTAAACCATAACACTGCCCCTACTAGCTTGAAGGGTTGAACTCATGCATGAGGGGTGCATGCTTTCATGTTGTTTCCGCCAAATTCTCACTCTGCCATCTGCATGATGCAACTGGAAACGTGATTAATCGAACCACATGACTTTTTCCAATGCTTGACTGTCCAATCCTTGTGTTCCTGTGTGAATTGGAGACGTTTTATCTTTGTAACTGCAGACAGCAAAGGTGTTTGAACAGGCCTTTGGCTTCCATATCCCATATGATGCAGTGTTCAGCTAATTTGCCTACAAACGTCAGGTGGTCATAATAATCTGGCCACTCACATTCAGATATATCCCATGCTCAAAGGCTGTTAAATCGCATTTTTTTACCCATATCTTCAGAAAAATACTACTACTGTCGTAAACAACCTGCTTCCCTATTTATAATGGTCTGGGCTTCTAGCAACTTCAGCGCGAAATTGTAGCTAATTTGCCTACAAGTGTTGGGTGGTCATAATAATCTGGCCACTCAGTTTATATATATATATATTGTGTGTGTGTGTGTGTGTGTATGTATATATATATATATATATATATATCTGGTGCACGAAATGCGTGCACTGGGTGGAGGGAAGGGGAGGAGATTCCTCAGCCTGGCCTGCATCCTCTCGCAGTCTGGGACCCCTCGCTCCTTACTGCCCACCTGCTCACTGCTCCTTACCATTTGGCTCACTGCTTCTTAGTGCTGCCGCGGAGGCGGGAGAGGCTCCTAACACCGCCACTGCACTAGCCAGCTGTGAGCCCGGCTTCTGGCTGAGTAGTCTTCACCCTGTGGGAGCGCACTGACCACCAGGGGGCAGCTCCTGTGTTGAATGCCCCCTGGTGGTCAGCGTGCATCATAGCAACTGGTCATTCCACCCTTTGGTCAATTTGCATACTAGTATTAGGCTTTTATTATGTAGACTATAGAGGCCCTATGCACGAAATTCGTGCAAGAGTAGACCTTCCCAGCCGTAGGGGCTGCCTGGATCCCGGGGCTGCAGCCCTGGCTTTGTCTGGAAGGATGTCCAGTCTAATTAGCATATTATGCTTTTATTATTATAGACTCTTTAGACTAATGACTGGAACTAAATAAGACAAAATATTAAAATCTGTGAAAGTTGGGTAGTAGCTACACAGATGCTTTATTCTTGACATTTTTCTGAAAACATAAGAAACGAAAGGGTTAGAAAAGTTGTTGGGCAGACATGAACAGATGTAACAATAAAGAAAGCTAAGCTTGGCCCTGGCCAGTGTGGCTCC
This sequence comes from Murina feae, assembly GCA_004026665.1. NCBI lineage: Eukaryota > Metazoa > Chordata > Mammalia > Chiroptera > Vespertilionidae > Murina > Murina feae. The sequence continues at coordinate 2,971 of PVJC01011440.1, read as the reverse complement.
TTGGTTCCCATCTACCAAATGGTGGCAGGTTCGATTCCCAGTCAGGACACATACCCAGGTTGTGGGTTCAATCTCTGGTCCGGGCGGGTGTGGGAGGCAACTGGTGTTTCTCTCTCCCTCCCTTTCTCCCTTCCTCTGTTTAAAAAATATTAAAAAAATAAAACTAAGTTTTCCAGGTTAACAATGAGCATGGCAGGTGCTGAAGGCTGTGTGAAGTGAGAGGAGATAATACTCCATTGAGCAGAGTATGGGTGACTGTAGAGTGGAAAGTGGGGTGAGGACCGAACATGTCTAACTCGTTTTAGCTGATTTTTTTTTTTTTTTAGAGAAATATGAAACGCAATGGGAGCAGAAATTGTTTGAATAGGAGAAGTCGGTTTGGTTCTCGAGAAAGAGACTGGCTGAGAGAAGATGTGAAGAGAGGCTGTGTTTACCTTTATGGAGCAGACACGACCACTGCCACTACAACCACCACCTCCTCCGCCTCCTCCTCCTCCGCCGGCTCCTCCTCCTCTGACTTACATCTTGTCCTTTGCACAGTAGAGACTCCAGCATCAGAAATATGTGCTGGCGAGGGAAGGGAAAGCCTTTACTTACAGCTCCACGGAGACCTGGTCAGGTAAGGTCTGTGCCTTACTGCTCGGATTCTGCTGCAGTGTAAGCAGTCCACGTTTCTGCTTGGAAGAGCGCTTTAGTTTTAATTGTGCTGGAACTGATGTTGATTGTGCTGTCCCTAGGCTTGAGAAAAGTTTTTCTTTGGAATGCTGATGTAACGGTTCTTAAATTTAAAATCTGTCAGTGAAGAAGAATTTGAAGTTACCTCATTTGGATTAAACAAGTCAGACATGTAAATTTGAAATAAATGTTTTAAGAGTTTTTTTAGCCCTGGCCCGCTAGCTCAGTTGGTTAGAGTGTCATCCCAACAAGCCAAGATTGCGGGTTTGATCCCTGGTCAGGGCACATACAACAAGAATCAGCCCATGAATGTATAAGTAAGTGAAATAAAACCCGTTTCTCTCTCAAATCACTAAATAAAAATGTAAAAATATTTAAAAAAATAATACATGTAAATAGAATGAAATTGAAATACATAAAAGGAAATAGAGTGAATAGTATATATGCTCATGCATGAGTATGTTCTGTTTACATATAAATTTTAAAACTGATGGTGCTTTATGTAACATGTTGATTTAATATTATTTAGAGATCTTTCCATATTAATATTTATATAGTTTTCATTTATTTAATGGCTACATGGTCTACCCTAATTTTATGAGTCTACCATTTTATGAGTTTACTATATCTATAGCCAGTCTCCTATTAATGGACATTCAGATTGTTACTACCGTATTTTCCAGCGTATAAGACAACTTTTTAACCCAGGAAAATCTTCTCAAAAGTCTGGAGTCGTCTTATACGCTGGGTGTCGTCTTATAGGGCGGGTGCTGAAACTTCTGAGCCGGACTGGAAAATCTGCGGTCGCCGCAAACGGTGGGGGGAGCTCAAAAACGGCCGCACGCCATTCATTTCAATGGAGCTGGACGGAGACCGCAGTGTCTCTGGTCGCCTCCATTTTGTGCTGCATATGGTCTCCGCATGGACTTTTTAACCCAGGAAAATCGTCTCAAGAGTTTCGAGTCGTCTTATACGCTGGAAAATACGGTATTTTTTTACTTCTACAAGCAGAGCTGCAGTGAGTATCCTGTACCTATGATATTTCTCCTATGTAGGAGTCAGCTGTAGGATAAATTCCTGGAAGTTGAATTGCTGGATCAAAGGATATGTGCACACAATTTTGATATGTATAGTCAAATTCCTCTTTATAGAAGTTATACATCGATGAATAACGTAAAAATATATCTATTTTCCTCTTACTTTAAAATTTTTTTATATAAATGTAGACGTTCATATATGAACGTATACTTACTGTGAATAGAAATCATTGTCAGCAGTTTTTAAATTAGAATCATAAAGTCACATTCCAAGGACAAATCTTTTTTCAACCCTAATGACTTAAATTCTTGCAAATTTGATGGGAATTTTGTTGCTTTAATTTTTATTTATTTTAATGAGTGAAGTTGAGCATATTTTCATAGGTTTATAGGCCATTTATGTTTGTGTGTTTTTTAAATACATTTTTATTGATTTCAGAGAGGGAGAGAGCAATAGAAACATCAGTGATGAGAGAGAATCATGGGTTGGCTGCTTGCTGCACACCCTACACTGGGGATCTAGCCTACCACCGGGCATGTGCCCTGACGAGCAGTCGAACCTAACCTCGTGGTTCACAGATGGATGCTCAACCACTGAGCAACACCGGCCGGGCCATTTATATCTTCTTTAAAAATGTTTACATGAAGAAGAAAAGTATTGTCATAATAGTCTTATACTGTGCATATGTACTCTTTGATTCTATTTATTTATTTTAACAAATTACTATTCTTTGCCTTAGATGTCAAATAGCTCTTTGTATCTTATTACTGGAAAGGGGACCTGGCTCTTGGTGGATCTGCCTAGGGCCAGCGGTAGTTGTGTGGGTTCTTGACTTCATGTAGGAAGAATTTCACAACGTGAGTCCAGGGAACTATGAGGGAACATTTACTAGAGCTGGGGACAGTAAAACACAGCAGGGCTCAGCATAACAGAAGCCACAGGAGCACCTGGGCTGTGCTGCCTTAGCTCTCTGGGAAGTCAGAGAAAAGGGGGCTTTGGGGACAGGTTCAGGGGACTAGCCTGCAAGGAGCTGCCACTGCCCATCACTCCCCTGATTGCGAGGCTTGTTGGGTCCTTTAGAGTTTAGGAGGTACATGCCTGTGGGGGAAGTGAGAGGGAAGAAGAAGGGGAAGGGGGTGTCAGTGCTGCTCCCCAGAGGGAGAGAGCGCACTGGGTCCTCTGTCTTGAGGCTTTATGTCTCGTGCAGGTGGGAATCTTTGGGGAGGTGTCAGGAGGGGAGGGTCTCAGTAGACCATCC
>PVJC01011439.1:0-41365 GCA_004026665.1 Murina feae | reverse complement strand
TCCCCACCCCCCCCAGACTCGGTGATAAAAGAGCCAGATTGGAGCGGGTGCCACGCAGCTTCATTCCCCACCATATGGGCCCAAAAGCCAAATCGTCAGCTAAGCGATTAAATCAAGTATGTCGAACAAAATGTTATGAACTGACATTATGGGTATATAATTTTATGCCATTTGTTGCCATCTGTTTATCTAAACAGCCCCCGTTCCACACAGACATACAGATTCACACCTTTCTTCTTGCCCCCCTCTCCACCCGTCAGGATCTCCCCACCCCAACCAGAGCCAAAGGTCGGGGGCAAGAAGACACGCGCCTCAAAACTGGAGAACTGAAGGTTCCAGGGTTCTTGGGCATCGGAAGGAATTGGGGGCCAAGCATCCCAGAGAGCTGAGGGGTGAGAAAGTGGGGGTCAGGGTCACTCAGTGGCTTGGGAGGGGAAAAGGCCCTTGGAAAGCAGGAAGTTAGGGAGTCAGGAATTCTGTGCATGAAGAGGGTGGCTAGGGCCCAATACAGGAGCCATGGACCAGGGCCAGGGGAGCCTCCTTGGCAAGCCTCCAACCTGGCACGTGGCGCATGTGAGCGAGCGTGTGTTCAGGGGCAGGCGTGAGAGCGGCAGCTGTGCACATCCGTGGCTGTGGGAGCTTTCTCTCCTTCGGCCCCCTGTCTGCCCTGGGGGCCTGAGGCTTACATTGTAGGGAAGGCTGGCTCCTTTGGGGACCACAGGTACAGCCAGGGATCCAGAGGCTTAGGCTGGAGTTATTCACGTCTCCTCCTCAGCATAGGCCCCAGGGCAGGTGCCCCATCAAGCCCAGAGGCTGGGGAGTCCCCCTCCTCATACCTCTCCAGACCTAGACAGCTTCAGAGTCTGGAGCAGCCTCTCAATACTAGGTCTGTGGCCTCTTGAGCTTGAACATGAGCTCCAAGCTCAGCCTCCTACCCTTTCCTACCCACTGCTGCCTGGCCCTGACCTTGTCTGTCTATGCCTGTGATCTTCCTGCCTGTCCCTGCCTTGTCCGCCACCTCTGTCTGAATCTCACCTCTGCCATGGTGTCTCTCTCACCTCTTGTTAGTTTTTGTCTCTCATCTCTCAGTATCTGCAACGCTGGCTCCAATTTTCCAGAAGGTGCAGGCTAGGATCCAGGGATATCCAACGAGAGGGGTCGTGGGTCCACAAAAGAGGTATAGCCAGAGTGGGCTAAGGGGCTGGACAGGGACGGAGAAGGGCAAAACATGAGACCCCAGGGACCGTTAGTTGATCCTGGGGCATTGGAACTTTAGGACCGTGCAGGAAAGAGAGTGGCCTCTGGTCACCAAGTGTGATGGAGGTGAGGGAAGCCTCATGCCCCCTGCGAGGCTCACCCAGAGGTACAAGGGGATAGCCCCTCGAAGGGTGCACAGGGCAGAGGTGGGGAACCTTCCCCGGGATTTATTAAAACTCTATCCCAAACACACACTCGCACACTCATAGAGACCAGTCACATCCCCACCTGCTCACACAGGCACACGGCCACTCACACACAGGACTACAGTGACGTTCCTCATACAAACCCCTCAAAGTCACCCTCACACATACTCTCCAATCAGGGACAGCGTTGCTAGCAAAATAGCTCTCCATAGCTCACGGAGCCCCAAGCCAGGGGTCCCACCGCCCAGCCTCTTTCAGATGTGTGCCACATGGGGTCCTCCAAGCTTAGGTTCGCCTCCATGGCCCCACACAGCATCGCAGCCGCCCTGACTCCTCCAGGTCTCTGTCCCTGCAGGAGATTGAGGGATGCAGAAAAGGGCCAAGGTGAGCGATGGAAAGCCAAGAGAAGAGGGGAGGCAGGGGGAGGCAGGGGGGCGGGGGGAGGAGAACAGCCAGAAAGACTGAAGAAGAGACTGAGTCTGAAACAGAGACAGAAACTAAGAGTATGAGGACACAGAGAGACAGAGACATCGGTCAAAGGACCTAGAAAGAGAAAGACAAAAAGACGGCCCTGGCCAGTATGGCTCAGTGGGTTGGAGCCTCATGGGGTGGAGCTTTGACCAACCGGCACCCGGAAAGGTTATGGGTTGGATTTCTGTCAGGGCACACACCTGCCTTGCAGTCTGATCCCCAGTCGGGGTGTAACAGGGCAACCCCTCACCCCCAATGTTTCTCTCACACATCGATTTCTCTCTATTTCTCTCTCCCCAACTCCCCTCTCTCAAAAATCAATAAACATATCCTCGGGTGAGGATTAAGGGGGAAAAGACAAAGAGAAGAAAGACTGGAAGACTCATCGGGAGAGCGGGACAGCCAGAAGACGGCGGGAACGCTGCAGGCGGGCGGGCGGAGGGACGGCCCGGTCGCGAAGGCCCGGCAGGCGCGGGCGGCGGCGGCTGAGGATGGAAAAGCTCATTTTGCTGGTAATTTACTCTCCTGCTTTTGGGTCGCTCTGCCTGCCGCTGCCGCCCGCCCGGGCTGCCTGTTCCAATATTAGATATAAACAAGTAAACTGTGTAATGGATCACATTAAGCAGGCCTTGCGTCTTGAGGCAGGATTTAATTTGCATGGCAGATTAGCTTGTCTTCCCAGCAAGGCACCCCGGGGCACCCCGAGCTGTAATAGGATCCCGCCTCTTAGAGCCCATTAAGGCAATTGAGAGCGCCTCCTAATCTCCCTCCCCGCCCTGCTCCAGAATCCCCTCCTGCTGGACTGGGAGGGACGTCCATGGCCGGACCCCCTGCTCCCAGCCCCCATCTCAAGTCCCACCTCGCCCTTAGGGCAGCGACCCCAAATCCCACGGGCTGCCCTCTTCCCACCCCTTGCCTCCACACCCAACCTCAGAAACTCCTCTGCACACACCAACTCTGCTTTAGAGCCCCCAACTGCCCTGACCCCACTTTTTCCCATTTCCTCAAAATCTCCCCAAACTCAGGCCAGTGCTCTGAACCTCCTACTTTCTCTTGCCCACAGGGATTTCCAAAACCTCCCACCATTAGGGTGCTTCTTAGCTGAGGGCAGGCATTAGAACATGCTCCATCCCTTTCTTCAATTTGCCATTTACAGCTATCCATCGAGCTTCCTTCGTCCTTAGCAACTTCGTGACCAGGATGAGACTCAGAGCAGGACTGAGAATCAGTGTGAAGATCGATGTGAAAGTCACCATTTGGTTTCAAACAGGCTGGTGTGAGTGGTTGTAAGGCCCTGCATTAGTGGGGTGCTTTGAGTTTTTAAGTGTTATATACCTGTTGGGGCACTAATCCTCACAGAAACCCTTTTAAATCAGCCTCACGTTACAGATGAGGAAATTCAGGCCCACAGAGGAGAAATCACTTGCCCAAGGCCAGATAGCTGCCAAGTGTCAGCTCCAGAACCCAGGCCTTCCTGATCCCTCTACCCCCTGCCCCCTACCCCTCGCCTCGCACTCCCCCCATGCAGCAGCCTTTCTGATAAACCACACTGCTGGGGTCAGCACTGGCGCCAGAGCAGGACCGGGCAGTCTCAGGGCATAAGGGCCAGACCAGGCTCTGTATCAGGATTAGGACAGCCATGGATACCCATCCCTGCCTCACCACTGGACCAGGTGAATGGCACCCACACCAAGGCTCAGTTTCCCTGCCCATTTAACAGGAGGTGCTTCTAATCTAGTTACTAAGCCCTGTTAAGAGGACAAAACAACCAAAGGCTAATGGCATCAGAAACTAGAAAAATTGAGGATAGACATAGAGAAGGACTTTCAGTCTGTGGGATATCAGGCTGAGTTCCCCCAGCAGTGGAGAGACTGAGCTAGCTCCTGGTGGGCTGGCGAGGGGGGCTATGGAGCCTGAAGCAGGAGAAGGGGCCGGGTGGGTGGGTGGGTATGGGGCCAGGCTGGTGCAGAAGGGTCAGTTCAGCCCTGCTTAGCTCACAAAGGGTCCTTGTTGTGGGTAATGGGACTCTTCTGGCAGCTTTATTTGCTGTCAGTGGCTTTTATTAAAGTCTCTAGTTTCAGACCCTCCAACCTCCAGCCATTGTGTGTGCTCCCCCAGGGCCCTGCCCCCCTTGCCTGGCTAGCTGACTCTGAAGGGCCCCCTCACCTGTCTCCTGTGCCCCAGGCCCCCCAGCCACCAGCCTCCCACCTCCACCTCCCAGCAAGAGGGCAGAGGGCTACGCACTCACGGGGGAATGTCTTGGCCTTGGCCCTCAGCACCCGAACAGACCCTGATCTCCCACATGTTGTGACTGCTGCCAGGGGGTGGGGCCGTGAGTCAGCCTGCACAGAATTTCGTGCAGAGTGGCACACACGTGTGTGCATGTATGTGCACCCAGGCGTGTCCTTAAAGGGTGTGCACCCATCTGTTCCCTCAGCTCCTCTCTGCACATAGACCCACCCAGACACTCTAGGAACGTGTCCTGTTCAGGAATTGAGCTGGAGTAAGAGCTACATGTTTATTCCGCAGAAGTTAGAGACATCCCCCACCTGCACCAAGAACCTGATCACTGCTAGGGAGGGGAGGACGAGGAAATATCTCCAGCTCAGACTGTCATCTAGGGCAGCGGGTGCCAACCTTTCAGACCTCACAGACCACCAGTGTCTGCAGACCACCGCTTGGTGACCGCTGACCTAGGGTATTGGCTCTCTGATGCCTTCTCTCCTGCTGTGGACGGAGCCGAGTGTTGGCCAGTGGACAAAATGGGGCAGCGGGAGCTAGGCTGGGCCTTGATCCTGGGTGGGAAGGAGATTCTCAACTGCCCTGGACATCAGCATAGAGACTAACTTCACCCAGATCCACACTCAGATCCAAACGCTTCCTTTGTCACCCGGAGCCCCAGACCTTATCTCACAGCCCAGAACCCTGATCCTCACATACTTCCTGCCTAGAGGACACATTTGGAGTTGGGGCATGAAGATACTCAAGCAGGTCCCTTCAGGATGAACCCTCCCCACCTCCAAGGCAGAAGTTTGAAATGAAAATGGGTACTTGATCCCAGGAAATCCTTGCTGAGCAGAGGGAAATAGAAGAGGGTCAGAGAGGGAGACCAGAGGGCCTCAGTCCCACACGTGGGCCTCTGTCCCAGGCCCCACCCACGTCTTGCAGAGGAACAGGGAAGAGGTGGTGAGTCCTTTCCATTGCATGCAGATCTGAGATCTGAGTTAGGCATAAGCACAAGGCCAGTAATTGTGTCCGTGCTATCGGGTGTGGACTAGGGGGAGTCCGTGTGGATGTGTGTGCATGGATGTTGGAGTCCATATCAGCATTTTTGGAATCAGGCCAGGTATCAATGTGTGTGTGTGTGTGTGTTTTCTGGGGCACCTCTGCTCTAGGGGAGCAGCTCAGCAGATTTATGTGAGAAAAAGGGGTCTGTGTTTGAAAGCAACCCCATGAACTTCTATGGGATATTTGTCCTGCGTATGCTCAAGTGGGTAAGAGAGAGGGAGATCCAGGGGGCCCACAGCCCTCCCAGGGGTCTTCTGAGCTTCTGCCTCGGCCTGTGCCAGGCCATTTGGGGAGCGCCCGTGCTTTATGGTGCGCGGGTGAAAAATGGAAATGCTAATAAGTAGTCGTTAAGTTGTCTTGCAAAAATGTTAAATGATAAATTGGGTAATGTTATTGTTGAAATGAAATATGTAAAATAAATGAGTTATTTATTTCTAATAAATATTTTGTTTATGATATATTTGTAGGGGTGTTAATTATTTTCCCCCTCAATCTGGGCAACATATAAATTCTAATAAAGCGCAGGCTGCGGTGAAGGCAGCGGTGATGGTGGAGGCTCCTCCGGGCCGGGCTGCTGCAGGACCTCGGCCCGTGATGGATGCTCCAGTCACAAGCAATTGTTCGACTCAGTGCTGTTGCAGGCTCCCCAATGTGGCCTGTTCCCTTCTTGAAAAAAAAAAGAGAGTTGAGGAGGAAAACAAACAGGTCAGGGTTCTCCAGATGAGATGATTAAATACCCCAAGGCCGGGTCTTGCTCCTTAGCTAGCAGCCCAGGCCCTGGGCACGCACGTCCCTGCTGGAACCAGCTCCAAGGAAGGAGAAACAAATCCATAAGCAAACGAAGTGGAGAAGAAATTTCATGTCCCCCAGACCCATCAGCAGCGCTGACTCATTCAGACTAGATGCCTTCAGTCAGCCCCCACGCTTCTCTACCCCAGCTGGGGGATCTCCATGGGGGCAGATACCCCCCATTTCCTGCTGTTTCCAATCCTGTCCTCCCTTCATAAATGTCCTCCCTTCTTCAGTCAAGAGAAGCCCCCCTTTCTCCTCTGACCCTTCCTATTCAGGGACCCCCCAGGGTTGCCCATGACCTCTCCAGGGGAACCCTAGATTAGTGCCCTTAGGGTCCATCAGGCCAGAAGTGCAGCTAGGCCCTGGCCTGGCACCTGAGGCTGAATTGGGGTGGGGGGGTTACATTCCCCTTCAGAACAGGCTGCCTCCCCTCAGGGCGTTATCTCCCCCTGGGTAATAAAACTGCTGAGGCAGGACGGCCTGGTGGGCAGGGACAGGCGACATGGGCACGGGATGCAGGGCCGGTCTGTCCCTGCTCTGTCCCTGCCGCAGGCACTACCCATCCTTCCCACTGACCCCCTCTCCCAACTCCTGGGGCTGAACTGGGCTCCAAGTTCTCACCACAGGGCTCTAGGCTGACTTCCAACCAGGGATCTCAAGTACTTAGTGATCCCTTCCTCAGGGCCAGAGGGAGCTGGGATTGGGTAGATTCAAGGGTTCTTGTGGGCCCTTTAGAGTTGGGGTGGAGGAGCCATGACCTGAGGTAATGCCTCCCAGGTTGGGGTCCCCAATTCTGCCAGAAAGGGGGCCTGTACCTCTTTCAGCCGCTTACCACTGCCCACAACCCCAAGCTAAGCCATTGGGAACCGCCTCTCAAAAAGTGGCCTTCTGCACAGGTCTGTATGGGTGCACACATGCAATGTGTGTGAAGAGGGAGGAGCCCGGCTTGTTGCTAGCAAGACCTTCAGCGTGGGCCTGGGAGAAAGGCAAATCATAGAGGAAACCAATGGAGAGACACCACATACTCTATCCCACTCACACATGCTCACACTGACCACACGCAGATGCTGGACTGGCTTGCCCAGTCACTGCTGTATTATGCACATCCAGGTGCAAAGCCCAGTCCCACACAATCACAGTCCCACAATGCAAATGCCTCACAACTACACTTTCAGCAGACTTTGAGACAGGTCCATGGACTTACAAAATGGTACATGAAATCATCACTTATCAGTTAGGCTCCCATTAAGTGAAGGGAGGGGTACCAATATTGGGTGGAGGGCGCCCCCTGCTGGACAGAACAGCTCTAACTGCCCACCCCCAGGCTGACCACCAAGCCTGTCCCTAACTACAACCCCATCTAACCCCACCAAGATATCATATACCTTGCACTTATCCATCACATTCTGGATAAGCCCCCAACCATGCTGCATAACTCTGGGTTCTTTTCAAAACATGTAAAATCTTTGATCATCATTTGTTTAAACTGTATAAATAATCCACCCGGTTTTAATAGGATTTTTCTGTGAATCGGCAACAAAGCATGAAATGTGATATTTTCACCATGAGTAGTTGGGAAATTAGTCACCTCTGTCTGTGGCTTTCTGCTGGCTGGAGACCCCCATTCTGTCTAGTCCCTCCCTTCCCTCCACTCAGACCGTCCTGGGCCCTTTGAATGTTCCTCGTCCGCTTCCATCTTGTTTGGGGCAGCAGGGAGCTCTATGGCACTGCTCTGAGGAGCCCGTGGTGCTCATCTCCAGGTCTGAGAGCAAAGACCAGGCTACCGTGGTTCCCTGCTCCCCAGACTCCTCATCTGAGCTCAGAAAGTCCCACCGCAGCTCCAGCGCGGTTGGGGTGGGTTTCCAGGATGGGCAGTGGGTTAAGGAGGGTTGTTTGGGGCAGGGTGATGGTGTGGGACAGAATGGGTCATTTGCCAATCCTCCCAATCTCTCAAAAGTGTTTCCACACTTGCCTCCTCCCTAGGCTAGTCCACATCCACGTGCTGTTACACACTCACAGAGGCACGACCCACATGCACACTCAAGGGACCAGGGCCTGTCTCCTGAGGCTGACAAGCTGCCCACCCAGGCTGGGAACAAAGATGCTAAGTCTGGGAGAAGAGCCACTGTTGATGACAAGGAAAGGTCAGAGATGGGGGTCAGATCTGGGGAAGCAGGAGATAGGGGCATCAGAGAAGAGCTTCAAAGAGGAACAGAGGTGGAATAGAGGAAACATTGATCAGGCTAGCACTGGGAGTTACAAGGATGAGGCAGTAATGGTGGAGGCTGCCCAGTTACACAAGAGGCTTTCGATCCCACTTCAAATGACTCCTGACCGGCCCCTGCCACCATGCACAGCAGCCCCACCAGTGATGAAGGGCTGACAGAGCAGTTTGGCCTGAGTCATCTCCCAGGCCTTGGGCCTCCCAGGTCTCAGACCAAAGCCAAGCCCCGTGGGGCTCAGCCTCCGAGCTGGGCACAGCAGTGGGGGAGGGGGAGGGTCCCCTCGCACACTGCACCACAGTCCACATGCTCCAAGCTGAGCAGGGCCCCTTCCTTTTTGCCCCCTGCCCCTGGCCCAAGATGAATAAAACTCCGGGGGTAGGGGGGAGCTATTCATGGAACCAGAGAATGTGTGAGCCGCCCAGCGGCCCCCTCTCATTAGGGGACCCCGTCAGGTGGCGCTCATTAACTTCAAGTTGTCTCTTGTTTTAAAACTCGGTGAGGGGGGTGGGGTGGAGGGGCACATTGTCTGGCTGCTGCCCCAGAGAGATTAGGCGCCCAGGAGGAGGGGGCAGGCAAAGGCCCTTTAATTAGTTACTTTCAAAGGTTCCCTGTCCCCTTTCTCTCAGGTCCCCCTCCTGCCCCCGGCTGGGCCCAGCTTCGAGGGGGGGGCGGTCTTTTCTGCTTGGCAGAGCCGCCTGGTCACTCAGCTTAAATCCGCAGTCTTTGTTCCCGCCTGGACAATGGGCCGGCGCATCAGCCACAGAAGGAGCAGGGCCTTCTGTAAGCCTGGAGCAGTGGAGAGGGGCACATCCTGGCACCGGGTGCAGCCTGGGGCCCCCAAGGAGGACTTGGGCCCTTTCTGGACTGAGAACACACACACACACACACACACACACACACACACACACACACCCTCAAGGTCTAACTCTAACAGAGGAAAACCAAAGGACATATCTCACGTCAGGGTCTCCTTCTCATAGGACGTTTCTGGAGGGATAATCTGGAGCTGGCTCAAGGATGGGTTTTTTCCCCTTCTATCTAGCCAACAGAACATGGTTTAGAGTTAGACAAATCTGGGTCCCAATCTTGGCTCTGATACTCACTAGCAAATAATTACTCTCTCAAACCCCACGTTCCCATCTTTAAAATGAGGAAAGTCATGCCTGCCTCTTGGGTTGTGAAGATTCAGTGACTTAAGTGTGAACATGTCTAGTACAGTGCTTGGCACACAGTACGCCCTCAGTACTGTCCCTTGTTAGGTTCTTGCAGCAAGGGCCTGACCCCACACCTTCCATTACTAGTTTGCAGGAGAATCTGACCCTTTTGCTTTTGGGGTGCTTGTGTCAAGGTTGAGGGTGCACTTAGCAGATCCTGGGGGTGGTCTTAGGGGGACAGGTTGAGAGGCTGAGTCACAGGGAAAAGTGGTGATTTGCCTGGGTCAGCAGATTAATGGCACTAACGAAGTTTTCAAGAATGTGGTGAGTTGGGGGGTCGGGGGCACCCATGTGGAAAGGCACATGACTGGGGATTGATCAGGCTGAAGATGAAACAGAGAGAGCTTCCCGGGCAGCAGAGGTAGGAAACGCCAAAACCAATTACTCCCCAACCCCTCCGGCCTCCAGAGCCCTCCCCCAGGGAGGAGGGCAGGGGCTGTGACCTCTCTTGTTGGGTGCATGCACTCCTGCACACTCAGGCTGCTCACATGGGTTGATATGTGCATGCAGAGGAAGCCTCCTCATGGGAGCAAGTAGACTTGGATGTGACGACATTTATCATGTTAGTCTGTGCTCTCCCCCTTGCCTGTGGGTCATTGGACGTCCCACATCCCACCTATTTGTCCCATGTGGCCAGCACATATGTCATCAGGAGAAGTCAGGGGCCCATGGGTGACAGCAGAAGTGAAGGGGATGCTGAGGATCCTTTTCATTCAATTTTAGTCTTGAGTCCCACCCCCACAAATTTGCTAGTTGGAGCTTAATCCTAATTTCCGGTCAAAGGCAACCCTGGATTACCTTTTAGGTGGCTAATTCCCCATGCAGATAATTGACAATTTGTCAGCCTCTGGTTAGTCAGAGTGTACCCCACTTAGGGAAAACCCACCCTTTTGGAAATAATCAATTATGCAAAGGTTCCTTTTAATAGCCCCTGATGTTTGTTGAATGAATAAGTGTGGTGGATTGGACAGCCCTCTCCATCTTAAAGAATTCACAAAGGATATCAAAGAATTAGATCAAAGGGCAAGCAAACATCTCTTTCAGGACCAAGAGAAGCCCTTAGTTAAAAATCAACAGTTAAAAGGTGATTGGATATAAGATAAGGGCCCTTCAAACTCCTAACACTAACCCAATGGTTGTCCATATTTGGAGTCTCTAAGGGAGATGGAAATGGGGAGAGCAGGAGGCACCAGGAGGCCTGTATTTAGCTATTGTCTATGGAGGGACAGCTCCCTTCCAAGCAGTGTGTGCCATGCAGTGACTGCACCTTCAGCTTCGGGACAGAATTTGCATTTCTTGCCATATGTTGAGTGGTGTTATTACAGTTATTAGCAATTATGTTTTATCACAAAATCACTTTTCCTTTAAATATGTGAGTAAAGAAAATCAGCCGTTCTTAGAGTAAGCTCTATCCAATCTATTCCTCTTGGAATTTACTTCCAGTTTTGAATACAGGCCAACAGGCAAAAGGGATGGGAGCCCTGGACGGGTGCATGGCCCCCCTGTTGGAAGTCTAACCATTTCACATAGGGAGCCGGTATTGCACTGCCAGGCCCAGATGGTTGGGGAGGTTGGGGGAGGGGGCCATGCCTTAAGGTACTGCAGAGAGTCAGTGTTCCCACCCCAGACCCCAGACCTGCCCCCTCCCCCAATCTTCAGCCCTGTTGACCACCTCACTCACATGTCGCTGGGCTTCTTGGCCAAAGACACCTTCCCTTCTATGTGCCCCTCATCCCCACCCTGTGCCCTTGCTGCAATGTCTACGAGGGAGACCGACTCCTCCTGGGGCCTGCAAGCTTTTGTTAGTGTCATGTGAGCCGCTAGTGACAAGGGCCCTGAAACCCAACTCGACCAAACTCATAAAAGGGGTCACTGTCTCTTTAATTAAAGTTCCCTGTTTGGAGGTTAAAGACAAACCCGTTTGATGGTGCAGGTGTGTGTGGGGGTGGGGTGGGGAAAAGGGGTGGAAGGGGCTGAAGGGAAATGGAATTCTATCCTTGGAGGGGAGCAGAGAGGGGCCTCACCAGGGCCAGATTGGCTGACCATGGAAAGTCTGATGGCCCCCAGTGCAGGGAGGGTCACAGGGAGAAACTAGGCAGGAACAGGGAGGCCAGTGCAGCCAGCTCTGGCTGTCCTGCTAGCACACCCTGTGCATACTGCCTGCCCTCTGCTCCCCACCTCCATTTGGCCCTGCTTCCATTATCCCCCCACCCCAAAAGTTCTGGGTTAAAAGCAGGCCCAGGGCCTAATCCCCTCTCCACATAGAAGCGACTTCATCACAGTTTAACATAAAAAGATCAGCTGGTATCGACCTGTAATTTGGACCCACGCCATGCTATTGGCAGGAAGACAGAATAAGTTAGGGTGGCCATGTTTCAAAAATTCTCTGTGTGCACTCAATCACGGCCCAGGGAAGGCGGGCGGGTGCGTAATAACCCAGCCGCGCTCTCCATTTCCCCTGTAGATCAATGCTAATACCAGGAGGCCCCGGAAGATGGATGGAACCGACAGGAACCTTGAAATCCCGACACGGGGGCTGCTGCCTCAACCAATAAAGGATTTCACTGCTACTGGGGTGGGGACATGGAAACGCTAGGGGCCACAGGAGACAGTCTGGTGGGGGCACCGAGGTCGGAAAGAAGGAGCAGCCTCGCTTTCACACACACACTCACGTCCTCCCTGACACCCAAAGTCACTCACGCAGCCACTGACTGATGCACACTCCAGAGTCACTGACACGCATGCCATTGGCTGGCACACACCATCACTCACACACTACCCAGCTCGCAGCAGCAACACTTCCCCAAGAGGCTTTGACTCTGAGCAGCCACTCACACAGGTCCTAGCAGGCACATGCACACACGGGCACATGAGCTCAAACCTACACACCAGAATCAGGGTCTCTGACACAGACACTCATGTTGACAGATTGAGATGCAAACACACCCACCCACTGGCACCTACACATTACCACAGTGAAGAATAACGGTACACACACCCACACATCCCTGCCTTTCCTTTCTGCCTTTCCGTCCCAGCCCTTCTATCGCCTACCTTCTAATTCTGTTCCAAACCTTGGTGGCAGATGATCAGCTAGGATGCTTCCCAGGACCTATTGGAAGTAAATCTTTAAGACAGATGTACACCAGACACACAGCCCTGGAGACACACCCAGACAGGAACCCACACACATGCTGGGCTGGACAGCAGGAGAATGGGTTCCAGACAAGCCACTTTCTCTCTCTGGTCCTCTATTTCTTCATCAATAAACAAGAGGTTGGACTGGAAGGGTTTCTAAGGTCTTCTTCAAGATCTGAATTTATCCTGTGGCAGACACAAATCCTTGTACATGCACACAAGCACACACACACACAAACACACACAGAGGCAGCCCCAAACAAGCATGCCCCAGCTTTTGAGCACCTGGTGGTCAAAGCTACACCCACACTGACGTGTAGGACCACACATGCACTCACGACTCTTCCCAGCCAGGGTGTGTGTGGCAGGGAGAGCAGCTCCCCGTCCTTCCCAGAACTGGGTATCAGGGAGCTGCAGAACCCACTTTTCTGGGAGCAAAGAATTGGGGGCCGAGCAGAGAGATGGAGCGTTGCTGTGAGGGTGGGGAGAATGTGGAGAGGAGGGATGGGGTTGGGACTTGCAGAGCGGACAGAGAAAGAAGCCCGGGGCTGACTGCCAAGCCCACCCCACACTCACCCTTTGACCAGCTGCTATCTGATTCCTTCCTTTATAGCTCAGCACCAGGAGAAGAGTCATTTCCACGGCCTCGCACTGACATCTCGTGGCCTTCTCTAGAATTTCAGGCATTGCAAGGAGGCACTGTCAGTCCTGGAGAGGAACGTGGGTCTGAGAGTGTACTACTATCCCATGTTAGGCAGCCAGAAAAGACACAGAGAAATGGCCTGCACCTCGAGCAAGGACAGGTAGAAAAACAGACGTGTGCTTTTGGAAATGGCTTCAGAGCCACTTAGTGACAAAAGGGACTGGAGAAAAATAATTGCTTAAGGGAGTTACAGGCTATGGTAGAGATATAGCCCTGCCTTCCTGTAGTTCCAATCTGAGGTAAGGAAACATCATGACCCTGACCCTGGGGGCTGCAGTCTGAAGGAGACACAACTTTTCCCTAGGAGAGAAAATCCCAGCTCCTATCAGGGACCCCAATCCTATCTGAGAAACGCAATTTGGTGGAGTTGAAAGTCTCTAGCTATCTCAGCCTCCCATGCTAAGCCCGGATCTGAAAGTCTAAAAGAAACATGATTTCTGTATCTGCATCAGCAGCCTAGCGTTGGGAAGAGGGCTTCGGAGGTGGGCCCTCCGGAGCCATCGGCATCCATTCTGAAGAGTTTGGGGGAGGGTTGGGGGAGGACCACACCTCCCAGGTCCTCCCAGAGCTAGCCATGACTAAAGTCCCAGGCCTGTACCTGGACCAGTTCCTTCTGCTGGAGCCTCCTGCCACTTCTGGAGCCAGGCCTCAAGTACCTGTACATGACAGACTATACACACACAAGGCAGAGACCATGAGTTGCCAGCCTGGAGCAAGGGAACCCTAGAGGTGCTGGGCTGATGAGTTCGTTATAAATTAAAGACTCATTAAGAGAAGGTGAGAAGGACTCAGTAACAGCTTTCAGGGCCTATCTTTTCGATTTCTTGTTCGGTTTGTTTATTGCGATTGTTCCTGTCTCATAAGCTTATTGCAAAACCAATAAAAATGATCTATTCAGAGAGGGGAGCTGCTCTTTTGACTGGTAAACTGCCGCTTGGTCCTGGACCCCACCCCTCCCCCTCCCTGTGGCTGCAGCCCCAGCCTGGTTGACCAGCTGTCTCCCGCCGCGGGGTCAGCAGAGGGTGCCAGATTCCTGTTCACCAGAAACTGTGTCCACCTGCCATGCAGCCACCCTGCACTGGCCTCGGGCCTCCAACCTGGCCCCATCACCCCAATGACCGCTGTACCCCAGCCCTCCAGCTCACCCTTGATGGCCACACCAAATCTAAACTAGGTACATGTCAGGGCTCTGTGATGGGAGACCTGGATGGGAGGCCAGGATGAGGATTCAGGGACAGTCCCTAGAGTCTGGAATTTCACCTGGGATTTTGTCGCAGTTTCCTCTCTGTGCCTCAGTGAGGCCGTGCCTGTAGCATGAGGCTCCCTAATCTGAGGTAGCACTAAGGGCTGGTGGATGGAGCAGAAGAGGCCCCAGAGAATCGAAAGTCCTGGCTTTGACCTTGATGATAGGACAGAAGCCAAGCCCCAGCCTCTTGCACATCTAGGAACCTAGTCACAATTGAAGCCAGGGGCCCAGGAACCCCTCTCCCAGTAAGTTAGCGCTCATCCTTATCCCTGTTTCACCAATGACATCAGTTCCATGTAGTGACTATAATATTTCAGAGACACCATGGACCTCCTTATGTTTCCAGTACTTGGTTTCAGAGCCTTTCAGATTATTATTGTGGGGGTGCAGAGTTTAGAGGAGTCAGAGAAGCCAATTCTTTTTTTAAAAAATATATTTTATTGATTTTTCATAGAGAGGAAGAGAGAGGGATAGAGAGTCAGAAACATCAATGAGATAGAAACATCGATCAGCTGCCTCCTGCACACTCCGCACTGGGGACGTGCCCGCAACCAAGGTACATGCCCTTGACCAGAATCGAACCTGGGACCCTTGAGTCTGCAGGCCGACGCTCTATCCACTGAGCCAAATCAGTTAGGGCAGAAGCCAATTCTTAATCGATGATACAGAATTCCAGTGTCTGAGTCAGGAGGGACTTCTGAGACCACTCTGTCCAACCCCTTCATGTCTCGAACACAAAATAAGGGTGAAAGACTTGGCCAAAGTCCCACAGCTAGCGAGTAGCAGAGCTGGGACTGGAATCCAAGGTGACAGACCCTTGTACCATTGCTCGGCACCTTCCTTTGTTTGTCCTATGCATGTCAAAGAGCTCTGCCTCACGCATGTGTCACTCCCCATAGCTCACACAGGTAACAGGTCTTCCTTTCCCTCCCAGCTCTCTAATAACAGGCTCTTTTCTCTAAAGCAAACTCACTGTCCTGCCTCAGGGTGATGCACTGCCTCTTCCAAAGGGCCTAGAGGAGGCCTTGGGAGCTTCTCTGTCATTTCAGAGAGAGAACAGCAGTTGACTCTTCCTTTGTCTGTTTATTTTGGACAAAGAGGACAAGAGGGGATGGCCGGGGGCAGAGAAGAGCAAAAGTCTTCAGGAAGAAAAGCATCTCAAGGACTTGGCACATCTTCAGAGGAAATCACATCAACAGTTAGTTTTCCTTGATCTCTTCGTGTTTGTTTAACAAACAATACAGCACTTACTATGCGTCAGGCACTGTTCTAAGAGCTTTAAGTATTCATTTATTGACTTAATTTTATATTAATTTAATACCTACCATGTATGAATTTCTTGAAGCCCCTAAGGCAGGTGTTATTATTAGACCCACTTTACAGAAGAGGAAGCTAAGTCACAGAGGTCTAGGAAGTGGCAGTCACCATTCAAAGCCAGGCAAACTGGCTCTTGTCCACCAAGTTTTACCTTCTCTTTTCAGAAGCCACAAAGGCTGGCAGGGCCCCTGTAACCCGGGAAGAAAGGGAGACTCTGAACATCCAGGAAAGATAAGAAGACAGCCTTGGGGTCAAAGTCTACCTCTTGTTAACCACCACGCTGGCCACCTCTGCCTCAGCTTATTTGCAGGCCAATATTTTATGGTTGGGGTGACCAAAGGAAGTACAGGCAGTCTGGACCACAGGAAGCCTGGTCCTCCCCGGCCAGCTCTAAATGGAGGCAGCTTCTGCTGGATTTGGGAAGCCAGGGCTCTGAGTGGAATGCCGAGCACCCACTGCCCCGTTGCTCCAGGAGCCTTGCTCCCTCCCACACAGCCGCCTGTCCTGACATCTCTGAGAGGGCCTTTGATTAAAGAGACAAGTGACTTTGCCCATTCTATTGATCAGAATAAATTACTAGGAACTAATTTATGGGCCTCCCTACAGCCGATGACATGGTGGATTGTGCGCTATTGGTCAGTAAATTGGATTGTCAGGCTAGATTATTGGTTCGTATACAGTTATCTCTCATAGCAATATCAGGGAGCCCAGGTAGAGGAGTGAAATCCTTTCTCTGTTGCCAGATGCTAGGATGTGAGGTCTTCTGTGTGGGAGGGGTGTGAAGGGGAAGGGAGGAGAGGGGAGGCAGGCGAGGCAAGGCCTCTGTGCAGGATGCTTATTAATTAGTGCAGCATCACAGCATTAAAAGAACATTAGTGTGGAATCGTCGGCAGAGTGATGGAGAAATGACATTGTGGGCCTCCTCCTGATTCTCCAGCTATGGCTCTGCTGGGCAGAGGCAGGGAGGGGGTTGATGAGCAGTCCAGGGGATGGGAAAGATAAAGAGTGGAGAGATAAGGGGCCAAGTGGAGGGGAAGGGACAGAGGAGGCTACATTTGCTGCGAGTTGCAAGCAGAGCAGGTCTGCTAAGTGCCAGCGTCGCTGAGCCCCACGCGGAGGAAATGGAGCTGCCGTTCTGCTCCGTACATCACAGCCAACGATGAAAAGTTCTAGAGCTGGGATTTCTCAGGCAATTTGGCCAGTGATGCATGGGGCAGTAGATCCTCGCGCACTCTTCCGTGCTTCTGCCAAGCCAGCAATAACAAAAACTTATTTTTTGCCAGGGAAACGGATATGAGTCAGGCAGCCCATCAGGAGTAAGGGGGGCTGCACCACGCCACCGCGATTTGTACCGCTCCGCTGTTTCCCCGAGCTCTAAAGACCTGCCAGGAGGTGACAAAGGCGAGACAATTTCAAGTTCACAGTCCTGTGTCCTCGAAGCATAACAGCAGCCATAGATGGGGACTTTCAGGGGCTGTGGGTTGCAAAGTCAGCGGTCTTTCCCCAGCCCCCTGAGGAGGGGGAATGGGGTGAGCAGGAGAGCAGCAGAGAGAGAAGGCATGTGGGAAGCAGGCTGCCCTTGCCTTCACTGTGAATTCCTAGGAGCAATGCATCCAAGCCCTTTCCTCATGGGGCATGTCATGGAGCGGGGAGAGGGCAGAGCAGAGGCGGTGTTGGCGTGCCGAGCTGGCTGTGGGGATGAGAGGGTAACCATCCCAAGTGAAAGCCCTGGTGCCCTCCTGCCACAGGCTTTCAGGCCTTTGCCACCATGCAGATCCTGAGATCATCCAATCCCTGAGGGATGGGCATGGAAAACCCATTGGGTCTTGTTTTCTCACTCTCACTGTTGAGGCGTGAGCCCGGGGGCCTGCGCTTTCTCTGAGGCGTGATCGGGAACACAGATAACCTGATCTTCGGGCTACAGGCCTCAGGGGAAATGCTCAGATGGAGCGCTGAGCCCTTCTGACTCCAGCTGTCATTCATCTGACACTGCCAGGAGCCCCCACAAGTGCTGCCCTCTGGGCCACTGGCAGGGACCCAGGCCCTCCAGCTTGCTCAAGTTGCCACGGAGAACAACAGCAAGAAGGACACATAAAGCCACCAAGGTCACCCCCCTCGGTGCTGCTTAGTAGACACAGAACATGCAGATTGGGGGTCCTGGGAAAAGGCTTAGCACCATGGACTAAACATATTCTGCTCATTCCGAAGGATAAATGGCAGAGGTTTAAAAGGCGAAAAGCGCCTTCCCCCAGCCTCTGGAGGCTTTGCATGCCCACGCCCTGGGTCACTTTGCTCTCCAAAAGGTGATCTGACTCTTTGGCCATTTATTTCATTCTTTGGTCACTCTTTCTTTCTGCCCTCCATTGATAAATGTGAAATTAAAGGGAGGCAGACCTTCAAGACAGAGGAAACAGGCTGAGTCCAGATCCCCAAGCCCCAAGGCAGTGCCTCCTGTCTGGCTTCCACTATAGCAACTGTGCAGAAACGAGCACACAAGCCCCCCAGAGCACAGGAGCCTCTGAGACGGAAAAGTTTGCAAAGCTTAGGAAAAGAAAAGTGGGCCTGCTGGTCGGTCTATAAATTAGAGACTCATTAAGAAGAGGCAGGAAGGGCTTTGGGGGCCTGTGGCTTTCGATTTCTTGTTGAGCTAGTTTATTGCTATTGTTTCTATTTCATACGTTTATTGCAAAACCAATAAAAATTATCTATTAAGAGCAGGAAACTCATCTTTTGACTTGTTGGTTGAGGTTTCTACAGAATAACCTTTAACTGGTCCAACACATCTGCAGGAGAGGAGCAGGCCCAGGTGGATGTCTCTAGAGGTCAACCAAGCAGAGGGTAGGGGAGCCCAGTTCTTGGGGGGGGGGGGGGGGAGAGGAACAGCCATAAAAACAAGAACATCCTCTCCAAAACCTGCCAAGAGCAAAGGTTCTGACGCTAACCAGTGGGGAGCCATACTGTGTTTCGTTTGCCAAACATTTAAATGTTTTCAATTCGTTAAAAGCATTTAAAAATTGAGACTTTTCACCAAAATATGCTGATATATGGCTTCTCTTTTTAAATGGGAAGATCATTCCGGGCCTCATTCTCACCTGGAAACAACTGTTTCCAGACAACAGACAGTGTCTTCATAGGCTTGTCCCCAGGCAGTGCTCAGCCAGCTCACTATATATTTGTTTGCCTGGCGCCTGTCATTGTGTAAGTTTGCAATCCCTGCTTCAGGGGTGGCCTAGGTTGGGAAGGGAGACAGCTAAGCTTTTCATACAGAGAACTACTCTTGAAATAAAATTGTGTGAGAATGTTTCCACTCAGACTAAAAAATTTCTCTTCCAAGATCCCCGAAGGAAGGCGTGTTCTTAGCCCCGCTGGACAGGAAGGGAGCTAACATTTGTTGCAAGCCCTGCACACCTTTTTTTATGTGCATTATCCCCATTTCCCCAAAAGGGAAACGAAAGCCGGGAGATGTGCCCAGGGCAAAGGATAATATAACCCTCAGCCCCAGAACACCTGCCCTAGAAGACCGAGTAACCATCTCTTCAGTTTTGAAGAAAGAACAGAATGTCCACAGTGTTACTCTCCCAGGCTCAGGGTCCACGGTGTTACTCTCCCAGGCTTGAGATGGTGCCCTTAGGGAAGATTCACAACCCACCCAGGGGAAATCCATCCAACTGTGACTCAAGTTAGAACTTTGCCTCCAGAGTTACCAACACTCCTAAATCTAGTGAAAGGGAACTGCAGGCTCTTTAATAACCACTCTGTCAGGTCACGGGATGGTGACTAATGGGCCTAGAGGAGGAGATGGTAAAAACACTCTAGGAAGTAAATTTGGGTGATTAAATTTCAAGGCAGTTCATGGAACAGCAACCTGAAGCCTAAACTAAGCCATCAAGTTACCAAGAGAATCAAGATTTCAATTTAACCGCAACTGCCCAGGAACCAAGCCTGAATTTGAAAAATATTGGTGTGCTAGGAGAAGGCACCCCCAAAAAACTGTCCCTGTGATTCTGATATCTTCCCAACTTCTTCCAAAAGGCCAGCTAGCAATAAGTTGAGGAAAGGTTTGCCTTTCCCTAGTTGTGACCTAATTCTGAGTCTTTAAGTAAAAATAACCATTGTTCATTTGAATAAGGAAGATGGGTGGGAAGGGCCTCCTGTCAGGCATAGGCTAGAACTTTGCACAAATCTCTGAGAGAGTCTCAGTTTTCTAAACTAACAGAAGAGACCCAAATCCCTCCCATTCTCTGCTATTCAGATGAATTCCATGTACCCTGAATAGATCTCATCCCCAAACAGTCATGGTCTAGTGTCTGGGGGTATAATCCCCCTCTAGCTGAATCACACCCCAGGTGCCATTAAGCTTTGCAGGTGAACACACCTGATGCTCTCCAGTAAGAGCCCCAGGACCAATTACTGTCTTATACTGCCATGGCCCTGTTTATGGTCACCAGAGCATCACTTTAACTTGTTTGTTTCTTTCTGAGCAAAGCCAGGGTGGGGAGTGGTGCAGCCGGAGCAGGCCCCTGAGATTGAGGAGCTCAAGCAGAAAGAGCTTAGCGAGTGCAGCTGCTCCCATCTCTCACCCTTTCTCAATCTCTTCCTCTCTCAAGGTTTCACCTCTCTCTGCCCTAGCTCCACCAGCTGTTTCCTGCAAATCCAGCTGAGACAGCTGCTGGCCCACCACGCTAAATTTCCAGGGGCCCTGGAACCCCTTGATTCTCTTGGCCCAAATTTGGGCAAATCTCAGGCGTCCAGACAAGGCTAAGATTGTTCAAAAAGCACTTCACTAGGAAACTGGGGAAAGCCAGAAAAGTAAATTACAAAAGCAGAGTAACAGACAGCTTACAGAGCATATATTCCCTCTCCCAGAGTCACTCAAGTCTAGTCCCAGGAAAGTGTGTTGCAAGAATAATTGAATGAGAAGGAAGGGAGAGGGGGAAGGAGGAAGAGAGAGAAGAAGGGAGGAAAGGAAGAAAAGCTACAGCTTGTTAGACAACCACTTCTCTTTGCTCCTCACTCTCCCTCGATTCTTTAAGGCTTGGGTACAGAACAAAGATGTTCACACTTTAGCTAGAGATAGAGATTAACACCGTCACCATCCCTGATCAAGCCCTCAGTTGCTTTTAGAATTTCCCATCCAGGACCCTGTCTTGATGTGACCCCCCAGATCTGGACTATGTGGCATGTATACTTTGTCCTTTCCTGGAACAAGGAAGGCACTCCTCCTCTGACAGCTTCCTCTTACACAGTCTACCCTTTTCAGGGAGCTCAACGAATGGCACCATCTCCCCGTGACTGCTTCTCTCTTTCCTTTAAGTTAAAATCTTGGTCTCTTGGTCTGGATAGGTGCTCAGCCTCGGCTTGACAGCTGACTGGAAGACAGTGGCAAAGCCTCCATCCCAGGATCCCTTCTCCTCTGAGCTCCTAACCCTGGCAATTCCCTGAGTGCCCTGTTCTACCCCATTCAGATGCCTGCCCACGTGACCTTCCTGCCTTCCATCACTGCAGTGCAGTAAGCACAATTTCATATCTACTATCAATAAGAATTTAGAAGCTGTTCCCTGGGAGCACTTCCAGAAGAGGTGAGGCATATGCAGGATGATGCCTCTAATTTCCATCTTTAGTTCTAGGCTCAGCAGAGTTCCCCTTCCTCATGTCCCATTGCATATAGGGAAGTTCCATCTGCTTGATTCATTAGCATCTCAGTATCCATTATCCAATTCATCCCCACCCACATTTGTCATCTTCCTATTGCCAGGTAACTGGGATAGACTAGTCCAACCATGGCCTTTGTTCATTGGAGGTGGAAGAACTCAGTTATTTAACCGAACTGCTTTCTTTCTGTAAAATGGGAATGAGTGTTTGTAGCTCCCTCTCATGGCTGATATGAGGAATTGATCAAGTCACATCTGTAAAACAGCTAGCAATTTGCCTAGCACATAGCAAGCATGTTTAAATAAATATATAAATATACATACATGGATATACTACCTTTCCAATACAAACTGGTGCTTTGTATCAACTTTCCAAGATCCTCCACTGTTGCCATCAATTCCAGGAAAGTCTGCCTCCTCAGAGCAATGGTGATGCCTGCAGGACTACCCTAAATCCATGTGACAGACTTCCCATGACAAATTAATAAATTCACATCCTGGTTTTAGGCATCACCTGATTAATATGTGTTTGCAACCAGGACAAGGATCTGTTTCTGGTTGCACACAAAATAAGTTTTCTGAGCCTGTAGGCTGAGGGTCAGACCGTGAACCAGAGAAAAGTCTCCCAGTTAATGGCTGTCCCCTGAGAATCTCCCAGGCTTGCTCACTCCCACTCCTCCTTCCCACAACTGGTCACCTCCATATCTGCCACCCCAGCATGACTGCCTCTTCTCCTGTCTGGAATGCTCTATGCTGGCACAGGGGTTCCCATATGATAGGCATTAGGGACCCATTTTGTTTTGTCAGTGGGTGGTAGGTAGATGGTTGAGTGGGTCACGGGGAATTTGTGCCTCGTTTTAAGAGGGAAGAAGCAGTGGTGGCCTAGCAACAGGGGAATCTGCCTAGCAACAGGGGTGGGAGGCGGGACCTGCTGGAATCTGTAGAGAGGCTGAGGGAAATGCATTCGGAAAGGAGACCTTTCTGGATCTTGTCAAGCTGAGGTCTCAGGCCAAAAAGAGAAAGCAGACCCACAGAGACGGGGAGAGCAACAAGAGCGGTGGGGCAGGAATAGAGTCAGCTTACTTGGAAACATTACACACCCAAACTGGAAAAGGCCTTGTGCCTCTCCCAAAAAGGAGCTCCCTGCCCCCCACCCCACCACCAACCACAAGTGGCTGATGTCCCGAAGTGGACACATTGGAAGAGTACCCCCACCGTGTCTGCACTCTGATGTGCACGGGCCCACAGGGTACACTTTTACATGTGCTGTCCAGTCTGGGATTCGCTTGCCTTAGAAAGCCACCACCCCTCCCCCGAAAGGATCAAGACCCATACTCATTTAAAATCAGTCCAGAGGCAGATTAAGCCACTTCCCAACCAGTTTGTCTAGGACAAGAAAGCATTAAGGCCTCGGGACTGGTCTGGCTTGAATCGCTTCCCTTCTTTCCCACCCCAACCCCCCCATCACAGGACAAGGGCTTGGACATCCCCTCCTGTGAACTTTCGAGACCCTCCCCTGAAGAGAAGAAAAATTGTCATCAGCCTTTGACCTGATTAATAATTAAAACTGCTGAGTCTGAGCTGCCCCTAACAGCGAGGTGCTCCAAAACCCCAGCAAACTTTAACAAATACCCAGCCCGCTCGGCGGAGAAAGGAAGCTTTTTTCACTAGACAAACTGACAATTAGCCGCTATTCAAATCCCCCTCTAGTCTTAGCATATTGGTTCTCCTTTGAAAGTGGCTCGGCATGGGGTAGAATTTTTGGCCTTGAGTTTAGAACTACTGTGCATAAAATCAAAGCAAGGAAGCCAGCAGTTGCGAGAATAGAGGCTATTGGGGGATTAGTGATTTCGGAGTTAGATTTCTAATAACTTGGTGAGTGGTGGGTTAGGAATGTCCTCCAGGAGCATCAGGCAGTCAACACCATGGGACACGTCCTCACATTGAACTGGAAAGCAGTGTCACTGCCCTCGAGGGCGGAAATACAAAATGGCATGAAATAACCGCCACTCAGCAGCGCTGCATGGTAATCTGCCTTTGTAGCTGCTGCAGGCTGCATCCCGTGCTTACAGTCTTGGGGTGACATGTGAAGCCCCAAGTTTAACTCAAAGCTCTCTCCCCAAAGAGCCACAAATACAGGCACCCCCACATGAAGGAACCATTTATGGAGAACAAAGGGAGGAGAGTGAGTGAGATGGGAGAGGGAAGAAGGAGGGGCAGGCATTCAAACTGCTCATTTTCCCCTAGGAAGCATAAGGCCCAGCCACTACGGTGGGTGAGCAAAGCGAGTTGGTAATGGGTGATCCAGATTGCATCGCAGAGTCTTGCTTGCTTTCCAGGCACTTACTGAACTTTATAACTCTTTTGGGGGTAAGGCACAAAAACCCAGGGTTTCTTATTGACCAGTGGGGGAAAGGGAGTGTGAGCTGGCTGGTCCATGACTGCTGCTTTTCCACAATACTGTACTGTATTCCATCAAGAGATTTTTCTTAAATATATTTTTTAAAAAGAAAGCAGGGAGCTGGAAAATCAGGACATGAACCGCAGCTGCAGGCAGTTCAAGATTGCAATAGCCCAACCTAGAAAGCAACAGCAAATTCAGTTTTTCAGAGATGGAGGAGGCAGAAGACCGAGGTGGGCAGATGGCTGCTCATCCTAGGCACCCTGAAGGCAAGGAGGGCAGTTCTGTGGGGATGAATTTCCCTCTTACTCTTTTTTTTTGTTTTAATTGAAGAATCACAGTGTCTGACAAATATGTGTGTTATGTATTAAAATGAACACACAAGTAGCAAACATTAAATAAATTATTTAAACATAAAAAAAAGAATCACAAACAGTAAAGTGGGTGGTTCATAATGTATGGCTTGATGAATATCTATGTATATACACACATATACATATACATATACATATACATATACATATACATATACATATACATATACATATACATACACATATACATGTATGTATTCATGTAATCATTGGCAAGATCAAATGTAGAATATGCCATCACCCGAGAAGTTTCCCATGTGTCCCCTTCACAGTCAATATGCATCCACCCCCCAAAAGTAGCCACCATTATACCCTATCTCTAGATGAGTTTTACCTGTTTTGGAACTTCTTATAAATGTGCTCTTTTGTGTCAACCTTCTTGTGCTCAACATAATATCTGTGAGCCTCATCTATGCTGTTGTGGGTATCAATTCTTTTTCATTGTTGAGAGGTATACCACTATGGAAATATACCACAATTTATTTATCCATTCTACTGTAGGAGCATTTGTGTTCCTTCCAGTTTTTGTCTATCATGCATTAAGTTGCTATGAGTATTCTTGTACATGTCTTTTGGTGGATGTTAGCGCACTCTTCTGATGAATATGTACCCAAGAGTGCAACTGATGGGCCATTTATTTATTTTAAAAATAACCTGAATTCAAAGAGGGAAGAAACCATGTTTGTCTTCTTCACTGTTATATTCCCAGAACTTGTCCCAAAGCAGGTACTCTGTAAATATCTTTGGAAAGAATATTTCTAAAAATGTCAATTTTTCCCACATTAATGTACACTTAATACTATTCCAATTAAATGACACGAAAGTTTTGACTTGAAAGAAAAATAAAATAAAGTTATATAGAAGAATAAATGCTTTTGAATGACAAACAAAAATATGGAAAAGAAAAATAAAGGATGAGACTTGCCTTATCAAATATTAGAATGCACTATAAACCATTGTAATTAAATCAATTTGATACTGACATAGGAATGGATAAATGTATCAGTGGAATAAAATAGAGAACCCAGAAAAGAGCTAAATGGTCAATATGCACAGGAAAAGAAGCTCAAAAGAGAACTAGACCAAATATATATATATATATATATATATATATATATATATATATATTTATATATGAATTTACTATATGACATAGTTGGTATTTCATTTCATGAAAAAGGGTGGATTATTTAATATATGGTGCCAAGACAACTTCCACGTGGCAGAAAATAAAGCTAGACTCCTATTTTATACCACATACAAATATAAATTCCATCTAGATTAAATACAAATGCAAAACGTAAGACAATAGCAATCTTTAAAATTTAGAAGGATACATGTTCAATATACAGGAGAGCAGAGGCTTTGTAAACCAAGACTGGAATCCAGAGCTATTAATATATATATATATATATATATATATATATATATATATAGAGAGAGAGAGAGAGAGAGAGAGAGAGAGACATATTTTACCTTGTGACAATAAAAAACTTTTGTATGGCAATCAATAAAATTAACAAAGTCAACAAGCACTAGGTTTCTGGGAAATATTCATAAATGTACAGGACAGACAGATAATTAAAAACAACAATAAACAAACAGGTTTTATAAATGGATAAGAGGGAGACAACCCAATAGAAAAATGGGCAAAAGCTATTAGAAGTCATCTTTACAAAAGAGCTAAATGGTCAACATGCATAGGAAAAGAAGTTCAAAAGAGATGCAAATTAAAGTACAATAAAATATCATTTTATACCTTTCAAACTAGTAAAAATTTAAATGAAGGTAATTTCCATTGCTGGCAGGGATGCATGGAAAGTCATTTTTTATACTGCTGATAGAAATGTAAATTTCTACAACCCTTTATAATCTGGCAACATCTTTTGAAATTGAAAATATGTATTTCTTTGACCGATCAATCCCATTCTTATATTCCACAGGAATGAAAACACCAGCACATGGGGAGACAGATATGGATATCTATACGTGTGTGTGTGTGTGTGTGTGTGTAAGAGAGGGGGGGGAGAGGGAAAGAATGTGTGTAAGCATTGTTTATTCATACTGGCCATTCTCCCTCCACATCTATCCCACCCTAGGAAAAAAACGAAGTAGAAACAAACTAAAACCCATTAATAGGGATCAGTGGTGTGCTAGTTAAAATCAGGAAAAAGCACCAGTTTGTAGCTTTTGCAGATTCCTATGGTGTACATAGTCTCACCATGTCCAATTTCTTTTTTTCCCCAGTGACCCGAATCCATCACCCCAGCATGCCCAATTTTAAGCTGCCAGCCAGGTGTCACTGGATGCCAGGCTGGCAAGAGATGTAAACAATCAGCACTAGAAAGCCAGGGGCTCTGGCACAACCATATCTTGAATAAATTACGGTATAATCTTGGATTATTATGCAGCCATTAGAATCTGAATGTACTATAGAGTTTACTTAGTAGATTTCCATGAGGTATTGTGGAGGAAGAAAAGCAAGAAGTAGAAAAGTGGTTAAGATGACATAATTATATTTTTGTAAAGCATAAAACTGACAAAAAAAACTGTACATGTGTATAGTCTATTTATATACTAGAGGCCCAGTGCACAAATATGTGCACAGGTGGGATCCCTTGGTCTGGCCAGTGATTGGGGCTGATGGAGGAGGTGGGGGGGCTGGCCAGCCGGGAGGAGGGACTGCAGGAGGTTGGCTGTGGGAGCGCACTGATCATAAGGGTGCAGCTCCTGTGTTGAGCATCTGCCCCCTGGTGGTCAGTGCGCATCATAGCAACTGGTTGTTTGGTCGTTAGGTCTCTTAGGCTTTTATATATATACTAGGGGCCTGGTGCACAAAAATTTGTGCACTCGGGGGGGTGTCCCTCAGCCCAGCCTGTGCTCTCTCGCAATCTGGGACCCCTTGGGGGATGTCCACCTGCTGGCATGCCTGGTCAGTCTGGGTGAGGGGCTGATGGCTGTTTGCAGGCTGGCCAAGCCCCCCAGTGGGGACCCTCAACCCATGGGGTGTGGCCAGCCTGGGTGAGGGGCTGAGGGCTGTTTTCAGGATGACCACAGTCCCTTCAAGGTTCAGGTTCCTACTGGGGTACCTGGCCAGCCTGAGTTAGTGGCTGAGGGCCATTTTCAGGCTGCCCACAGCTCCCATTGACCCAACGTACCAGTGAGGCTGGCTGGAATCAGGTTTCTGGGGTTTATTTATCTTCTATAATTTAAACTTCATTGTTTTGAGCGAAGGCCTAGGCAGGCAAGGAAGCCTCCTGTTTGCTTGAGCTCTGTGGCTTCTATAATGGAAACTATGTTGCCTTGAGCAGAGGCCCAGCTGGCCAAGGCAGGCAGTTTCCTCCAGACAGAAGCCTCCTGTTTGCTCTAGTTCCGTGGCTGCCGGCCGCCATCTTGGCTGGGTTAATTTGCATACGGTCACTCTGATTGGCTGGTGGGTGTGGCTTTGCTGGTGGGCATGGCTTATGTGTCTCAGAGTGATGGTTAATTTGCATATTACTCTTTTATTAGATTAGATTATTAGATTAGATAGACTAGAGGCCCAGTGCATGATTTCATACACTAGAGGCAGGGTCCCTCAGCCTGGCTGCCCCCTCTCACAGTCCGGGAGACCTCATGGGTGGGAGGTGACCTGGCCATCAGGGGAAGGTGACATCTCATCACACCGGCACTGCCAGCAACACAAGCCTCGGCCGGCCCTGGTTACCTGAGCCTCGGTCCAGCCCTGGGTGGCTGGGCAGCCGATATCCAAAGCTTGCTAGGCCTAGGGCCGGTTCTGGGCAGCTGGGGGGCTGAGGGGACTGGGGGACTCCAGAGGCAGGTGCGCAGAGCAGCTGGGCCCACCTGGCAACAGGCTCGACCTTGCCACGCACCTGCTGCCATGGCGGGGCTGATGAGACTTGGTGCCGCCGTCTTATGGCTATGGATGCTGCCATCTTTGAGGGTGGGGCAGTCAATTAGCATATTCCCTCTTTATTAGATAGGATGATTATATGACTACTAGAGGCCCTGTGCAAGAAAATTCATGCACTCGGGCAGGTCCCTCAGCCCAGACTGCACCCTCTCACAGTCCAGGACCCCTCAGGGGATGTCCACCTGCCAGCTTAGGCCCACTCCTCTGGGAGAGCAGGTCTAAGCCACAGTCAGACTTCCTTAGCACTATCGAGGAGACAGCAGAGGCTCCTGCCACCACTGCTGTGCTCACAGACATCAGCCTGGCTCATGGCTGAGCAGAGCTCCCCTAGTTGGAGCACACTGACCATCAGGGGGAAGCTCCTGTATTGAGCATCTGCCTCCTGGTGGTCAGTGCACATCATAGCAACTGGTCGATCTGCTGTTAGGGTCAATTTGCATATTACCTTTTCATTATATAGGATAAGAAGAGAGGAGGGGAGAGAGCAAAGGAAAAAGAGTAAACAAAAAGAGCACATTTATGCATTACCTATTTGTGTATAAAAGTAAAATTCTTTTTAATTAAAAGAAATAAAATTATATTGGGCTTCTGATACATGCTCAGTTCTGTATCAGGCTCTTGGGAATATAGGAGCATGTGAGACATGGATCATTCTAACATCTAGCTGGAACTATAAAAGCAAACAGTCACAGGGAAATTTCTTACCTCCTATTAGGGGTGAAATAAGTGCCACAATAGAGGAATAAGTAAATGGGGTAGGATTGAGGAAATCCCACCACAGTGGAGAGCTTTTTTATTTTTATACTTTTTAACTAAGCCCCCAATACCCTCCTTGGCCCAAGTGAGCTGTCAGATCTGGATCTTCATCTTTTCAAAACAGGCCCTGGGGACCAGCCTGTTTCTGTCCCCTTGGAGCTGTGCCTTACCGACCTCTTTTCTCCTCCTTCCTTGCTACCCCTAAAGATGTTTAAACACATTTCCTTTTAAAGCTTTTGCTGCTTTACTGCTAATCACCATGGAAACAAACATGGAAAAACAGAAACAACACAAACGGGGAAGCCACACACAGTTAAGAAGCATACAGGAGCCGCAAGGTTGGGTTTCCAGTCCTGGCTCTTGGTTCCTTTCCATTATGACAGCTGCAAGTGCTAACTGGCTGCCCCCCTCCCTTTTTGTTGTCTCGTAGAGCCTCTCTCTCTTTGGGGGCCAACTATTCATCAAGGAAGACCTACTTTCAATTGCCACCAACTTTACCTTGGGGCCAGGTCCTTCCACCTGAGAGGAGTTCTGCTCTCCCAGGCCTTTCTTTCACTGGGTTTTGTTCTCTGGGTAACACACCAACAAATAGGCCAGACAGGTAATCTGTGTGTCTCCAAGATGAGAATTAGTTAAAGCCCAGTTAACCCCAGTTGGCCTCAACAGCCTTTGTCTTCAGGAAGCTCCAGACCCTAATGAATTCTCCACCCAGAAAATCTGTTTGTCAAAGCCCCTCATTACTACCCAATACCCCACCTCCCAACTCTGCAATCTCCTCACTGCCAACTAGCTACCTTTTGTCTTGCTCCAGTGGTGTAGCCTACATCCCTAGCCTGTCAGGAAACTGGGGAGCATCCTTCACCTGGCATCATTTCCACTTCCCATTCAAACACAGCTCTAAGAACTTCCTGTGCTCAATATCTTTAATTGATCGTGCCCACATTTTACATCCATCCAGAGCATTTACATAGAGTTCTGAACCATGCAAGAAAAGGGCCAAAAGGCCTGTTTATATAGAAAAAAGAGGCTGCGTTTTATTAGAAGGTCTGCAGTAAAGTGAATTCCAGGGGCTCAAGCCAAGCTGGAAAAGACAAAAACAAAACTGAGAATCTTAAGAGTCAGATGAATGTCCATCAAGTCCAGCTGCACAAGGGACAGGTAGAGTGTGGTCAGAGGTCAGAGGTGGAAGCAGACAATACAAAGAAATCATCAGAAACTGCCTTCAGGCTGGGCTTGTGGGGACGATTTTGCCCCTGAGTTTGGCAGCAATATCTCTGTAGATGAAAACAGGTGTTAAGACCCCATAGCCACACAAATAATGAGTGATATTCCCAGACAATGCCCAACTGCCCACTGCCTACAATAAATTTGTTTTAATTTGTTTTTAATTTTCATTGTTTTCTGATTACAAAAGTTACTCACACCCACTCTAAAAATGTCAAAAGTTACAGAAATATATAAGGTAGGAATTTAAATTCTATCCTTCAGAGATAACCACTTTTAAGTTGAAGTGCATGTATCCATATTGCTTTCTCCGTAAACATTTTCAATATAGGGTATCCCAAAAAATGTATATACACACTTTGAATAATTATAAAAGCAGAATTTATTCAAATACATTTTATTTTCAAAACTGAGCTATCAGCTGCAAAGTGTGTATACATTTTTTGGGATACCCTGTATGGAGTGAAGTTTCATAAAATTAATATCATAAAATCATGGCCATAATTAGAACGTAAGCAACCCTAAGTCTGAGAATGGTTATGGTGTCCCTCTACCCACCCATGTCTCATTCAAAATAAAAATACTAAACAGTAAAACAAGTACGTGGGAGTCAAAGTTTTGATTTTTCCTTTAATTATTATTTCAGTACTTCAAAAAATATATACATTCTTTCAGAACTTTTTTTTTCTTGGCACCCCACATACATGCCTGGTTTGCAAATTAAATCACCTAACACTATATACAATACACAGTGTCTCGCAACTTTTTTCTTGCGCATGAGATATCTTGGGCATCTGTACATGCCAGTGTCTAAACATTATTGTGACTAGCAGGTGTGGATTCCTCTCCAAAGAAAAACAGTATCCTTCAAATGCTCATGCTTGTTTGCAGGGTTAGGATCTAGAAGGAATCTCATGGCTTTAATGGATTATCTTTACAGCCACTGACAAGGAAGGTTCCTCCTGAATTCAGAATTGAGTTCACAAGCAACTGAACTACTTTCAAACTTTTATGGAAAGAGATGAGATATAAATAAGTAAACTAGCTTGTTCATTTATTCACAGCTAGTTCAACTTAGGAGCAGTGAATAGCCTCATCATAATTAAGGGCGGAGATAAAAAATCAGAGAAAATTCATTATTATAAAATTTCCCTTTAAGTTATCACTATTAGAGAATTTAGAATTGGACTATGTATTAAATTGGTTATTTAATTACTGCTTAAATACAGTACTTTTTTTTTACTGATTTCTAATTTTATTACATTATACACAGATAATATTATTTATATGCTATCAGTTCTTTGTCATCTTTTTGAATCCTGGTGTGGCTCAAACATGGCCACTGTAAATATTTTTCATGTGCATAAAGAAACATTTAGCCCTGGCTGGTTTGGCTCAATGGATAGAGTGTTGGCCTGCAGACTGAAGGGTCCCAGGTTCAATTCCAGCCAAAGGCACATGCCTGGGTTGAGGGCTCCATCCCCGGTAGGGGGTGTGCAGGAGGCAGCCAATCAATGATTCTCTCTCATCATTGATGTTTCTCTCTCTCATCATTGATGTTTCTCTCTCTCTCTCTCTCTCTCTCTCTCTCTCTCTCTCCCTCTCTTCCTTCCTCTCTCAAATCAATAAAAAATATATTTTTAAAAAGAAACATATAGTAATAAGGTGATTTTGTCCACCATCCTGGGTAAAGAAAGAAATCAGAAAACTGAAGTCCATTTTCCTATTTGAAATTAGCAGAGGGACAGGCTTCCAAATATTGTAAAACCTGAAATTTGCCTGACTAAAACTCTCCAAGGCTTTATAAACAAAGAATTTTTTTAAATTGTAAATGATTTTTAAGACTTTCAAACAGAATAAGGATTATAAAGTTGAAAACAATAATTCCCTCATACTTCCCCTAACTCCCAATCCCAGATGGTGGAAGTGGGACACTGTTAACAGTTTTATGTATTTCCTTCCAGACATTGTCTATGTATATACAAGAATACGTAAATACATACTATAAGCCTAACCTTAAAAGGAAACACCATATAGAAATGGGATTTTACTATACACACACTGTTATGTGCTTGGCTTTTTTCACTAAACGTAGCCAAGGTATCTTTTCATATCAGCACATTTATATCCTCTCTGTTCTTTTTAATGGCTTTATGGAATTCCATAGCAAAGCTGTTTCATAATTTATTTAGCAATTCCTTATGGATGGCCACTTAGGTTGTTTCCAATTTTCTATTACAGATAATGTTGTTATAAGCCACCTGTTCACACAAGAAATTGCTACTGCTTGACTCAGTCTTTCTCAGGACCAACTGCCCCTTCCTACTGTATATTTCACCCAAAACTCTCATCCTTCTTTGCTGCAGACCCAGGTACTTAACCTCCTTCCTCTCCTTGAAGGCTGTGACACCACTATCCACACTGGCTAGGGAGCAGCAAGTAGTATGTGGGGTGTTACAAAACTTACAAGGTTTATACGTTCATAGTCCCTGGCTTTGGTTTCTATAGAATGCCAAATTTCCAAAATTCACCAGCACCATTTCTGATTCCCAAATTAAGGAAAGTCTCACTGATTCTTTTTTCCATGCTACTACTCCTTTCCCTGCCTGAAAATGTCTTCTTATTTCAAAAGAGCACTTCATGGTTCTGAGGACCCTAGATTGGGTTCCTAATTCAACAGGTCTCTGTCCTGTCAATTATGGTTGCCCTTGAGCATCTGCTTCAACCATAGTTTTTAATTATTGTGCAACATCTGTAGGTAGGCTGCAATGTTCTATGACTAATAAACAGCCTGAAAATGTCAGAACTTTGAGTCCTAAAGCCAGCTAATCTTGGATGAGTCACACATAACCTTCTGGTACCTATAACATAAGGCCAGCAAAATGCATAATTTCCCAAGCCCTGGGGAGATTGGGTGATATGGCCACACATAGAAGGGGCAGATTTCATGAGAGAATTCAATGCCAAAGTGAGCTTTGGGTATGAGTGCCTCATGGGTCGGTACATCTGTGGCCACCTGTTGTTTTGCCATTTGTTCTGCTGAATTGGAGACACCCAGAATCCCCCAGGCTGATCCCTTGACTTTCACACCTGTCCACATCTGAATTTTTCATTTGTGATCTAAGCCAGCAGCACTGTAAGGGCCCCTGGAAAATCAGGCATGGCATTTCTAGGCTCTGCTCTGCAGAACAAAAACAAAGCATATTTTCTTGCTGCCAACTATCCAAGAAAGGTTTGTTTTTTCTCTGGTCATAAGAACATAAAGTGAGAACTTTGTGCTTGGGAGAGTTCAAAAAGAACATTATGGTAAAGATCATCTGAGGTGCCAACATGGGAAACTGTGGTTTCTGGGGGAGTCTTAGGACAGATGGTTTGGGTTTATTGCATGTAGAGACCTCAAACTGAAGGCTACTTCAAGGGTGAAGAGAAGAGGGAAAAGGCAGATTTGGTGAGTGGCTTGAGAGGACTGGGGTAGCACAGAGTGGCCAACTGAGGTTTTTCAAATGCAAAGAATGTTCTCAGGTGTATTTAATGCGATGCATCTTTCTAATGCCTCTGGCTATTTTTGATATGGTAGCTAAGTGCATGGGATAAGGAGTCGGGCACGACTGACCAAGACCCAAGCCAGGACTAAATGGACTGTGGGGATTACCCCTGAAATTTTTAATTGGGGATGTTCAAGTGTCATATAGGCTAGAACTGCTCCAAGTACATACTCTTGCCCTAGAATCTTTTCTTGAAGAATGGGCCTTATATCTGGAAACCACAGGAAGTCGGGACTAGGCAGGAGGTAAACTGGGGAACTGACTGAGCTGTAGAAGCTAGTCCCTGTGGAGGATGTAACACTCTAAGGACAATGGACAGATGTTTCAACATTCTCAGAACAGATTCTTTCTACTTTACATGTTAACATAACAGAACTTTGCTTTATCGAAAATGAAAGCATAAAACAAACCCTGCAAACTTTAACTGACTTATCTAGATTTACAAATTAAAAAGGAATACGCTAACCACAATAAGGATTAGTTGAATAATTGTTCTTTTATTCTCATTACTAATTCTTTTTGTGTTTGTTCTCAGTGGACACAGTACTGTCCCCTAGGGGGCGCACTGACATTTTGTGGGGACAGTTTTTGTCCCGTGGTTCTCACATTAGTTGTGGAGAGTTTTACATTGTGAGAAACCTACTATATCATTATTTTTATCGATGTTAGTATAGTACTTCAGAGTAATCCAGTTTTCCCTTTTCACCTTAATATTATTATTGTAATTTTCTTGAAATTATTTGTGTAGTTTACATATCTATGAATTTAATTCCGGGAGAATTAAAGTGGTGTTAAATTTTTGTGGTAAGCACAGAATATTGAGTATGGCAGGATTGAGTGTCTCTGTTTATAAGATCATTAAGCTTTGCTTGCTTCTGCTTCCACAAGTTCTAGGATTCTACGATGAAACATACAAATAAAAAGAAGCTGGTGTGCATTGATTTCAATAATCATGCTTTCACTTATTTTTCTTTCACAGTGTCTTCTGATATATATTTTTTTTTCAACTTTGATGCCAAAGCCTACAATCTTACCCACATCTATCTTCTCTTAACTCACTCCTGTGTTTTTTAAGGAGTTTGCTTTATTTATCTATTTATTTTTAGTTTTTGTTATTTATTTTCCCTTCCCTTTGGCAACCATCAGTTTGTTCTCTGTATCTATGGATCTGTTTCTGTTTTGTTTCTTCATTTGTTTTGTTTTTTATAGATTCCACATATAAGTAAAATCACATGGTATTTCTTTCTCTGACTTTTCCATTTAGCATAATACCCTCTAGGTTCATCCACGCTGTCGAAAATGGCAAGGTTTCATTCTTTCTTATTGCTGAGTAATATTCCATTCATATATATGTGTGTGTGTATATATATATATATATATATATACACACACATATATATGAACAAGCATTCATTTATGCATATATACCAAGTGCCTACCATGAATAAATAATAGTTATGAATAATGATTAAAAAACAGGAATAATCAAAATTAATCTTTATTGAGCACCTATTTTAAGATGGACACTATTCTGTGCATTTTACTGTATATGTTAACTGATTTAATACAAGCCCATGAGGTAGGTACTATTATTATCTCCTATTTTTCAAATGAGGAATCTGAGGCATTGAGAAGCTAAGCAATGTCTTAAACAGTAACAGAGCTCATTTAAACCAGACAGTCTGACTTCAGAGCCCACACTCCTAACCACTCCAC
Organism: Murina feae; assembly: GCA_004026665.1. Classification (NCBI taxonomy): domain Eukaryota; kingdom Metazoa; phylum Chordata; class Mammalia; order Chiroptera; family Vespertilionidae; genus Murina; species Murina feae. The sequence goes on along the minus strand of PVJC01011439.1, from coordinate 5,988 downwards.
TATAAATGCCTCTTTGAGACAGACAAAGACCTTGCCCATTGAAGCTTTCAATTCACAGAGAAGACATATATACAAGAAATCATTTCAGTTCAAGGTCATAAATATTGTAGTGGCATCATAGTGTACACATGGGTTGAGCAAGGACCAACCAGATCCCTTCAGGGAGGTTGGGGAAATTTTTAGTAGGAGGAAAGATACCAGTACAAGTGGGTGCACACAAAAACCAGAAGCATGAGTGAGGCTTATGTGTTCAAAGAATGCCCAGGCCATTCTCTGTTCTGAATGGCTGGATGTAAGATGCACAGAAGGAACACAGTGAGATAGCCTCACTCAAGTAAAAAGGGATCAGATCATGGAGTAGCTGATATAGTACACCAAAGATTTAGTTGTAGATTTACGACTTTAAAATTTGTTTAGGGATTTTGTTGTTGTCGATTATGACATTTTTGTCATTGTACTTCCCTGATAGTAATGAATTTAGGAATAGCATGTTCAGATTTGTTTGCTAGGTAGACAGCTCATGCTGCAGTGTGAAAGATGCATTGAAGAAGGGTAAAGTGAGGAAAGAGAAACTAGTTTGGAAGCTGTTGCAAGAGACTTTACAATGGATGATTAGGGCCTGGATTGGGGTGCAATAGGAGGGATGAAAAGGAAATTTGAATATGCAAAATATATATTTTTAAAAATTCTACAAACCTATAAGAAAAATACAAACAGCTTAGAAATTGGGTGAAATATACAAGTAGGCAATTAACAAAATCAAAAAACAAATGCCCCTCCAAAAAATGTATAAAGAGATATTCAACCTAATAATGAAAGGAATACAAAATAAAAATAAATGAGAAACCATTTTCACACTTCAGATTAGCAAAATTTTAAAAAGATGACAATATCAAATAATGGAGTGAACACGAGAAAAACAGTGCTCTCATATATTGCTAGTGGGACTGCAGATTAATTCAGCCATTTGTGGAAAACAATTTGGCAGTGTACAATAAACTTGATAATGCAAATAACCTATGACCCAGCAATTTCCCTTCTGATTATATAACCCATAGAAATTCTTGCACATGGGCACAAATAAACATGCACAGAGATGTTTATGACAGCATTGTTTGTAATGGACAGATAAAATGTGGCATATGAACTGCATACATAAGTAAAATGTACGTGTGCACATATCTTTTAAAACATATACAAAATAATCCTATATATTCTTTATAACTAAATATATAAGTATGTTTAAAAAATAAATCTGAGGCATGGAGAACTTATGGACTTGAAAACCACCATAGTAGGGGGAGGGGAATTAAACTAGGGTGTCAGTTAAAAAGGATTCAGCTATTTCTGTAATGCTTTATTATGAAAACAAAAAGACCAAGAAAGAGGAGAAGTAACAGTCAAAATGTTAACACTTGTGGTAAACAACCTGCTTCCCTGTTTACAATGGTCTGGCCCACCAGCAACTTCAGCGCGAAATTATAGTTAATTTGCCTACAAATGGCAGGTGGTCATAATAATCTGGCCACTCTGTATATTTTTAAAAGAAATACAGGAGAAGAGAGCATCATATTTGGAGGTTAGGGAGGAAAGATGGTAAGTTCTTGTTAAGACACGTAGAGTTTGAGAATTCAGCAACAAATGTGCTACCAAATCTGTCAGGTAATATAATTTAGTGGCATCCACACTGCCCACAAAGTAGAAGCAGGAGTTGCCCTGATGCCAGACAGTTTAGGTCCTCCTATATGTCCCTGGTTAAAAAAAAAAAAAGTAGAAACAGGAGTGTCAGCATTGAGGTACTATGGAAGGAGATGAAGAAATGAGTAGCAGCTAACAGAAATAATGGTGGATATCTGGCAAGGTCTTCATTGTAAGCAATTAATGTAACAGCATAACTTTTCATCTAAAATCATTGGTGCTCTTATTATATATATATATATATATATATTTTGATTTTTTACAGAAAGGAAGGGAGAGCAATAGAGAGTTAGAAACATCAATGAGAGAGAAACATTGATCAGCTGCCTCCTGCACACCTCCTACTGGGGATGTGTCCCCAATCAAGGTACATGCCCTTGACTGCAATCGAACCTGGGACCCTTCAGTCTGCAGGCCGACGCTCTACCCACTGAGTCAAACCGGTCAGGGTGGTCCTCTTATTTTTTGATAGATTAGACAGATAAATAGGTGTTTCTTTGGAAAAATTATATGTGCAAAATATAAATTTCACAAATAGGGGAAAGCCTCTCTCATGGCAATCACTGTAATAAGCTTCTTTACCTATGATCAAGTTAAACACTTAAAAGGACCAATAGCCAATGGCAATAAAAAATATAAAATGTGCATGTCCTCTGACCCAGCAATTTCCCTTCCAATTTGTCTTAGTGATCTACTTCTATATTCACAAAGATGAAAGTATAAAGTTATTTGTTACGGCATTATCAGTAGTATAAGGCTGAAAGGGAACTAACTAGTCCAGCAGTGGAGGACTTGTTAGGTAAATTATGGCCCATCCATACCAAAAGTACTACATTATAGCTGGGAAGTCACTTGCATCCTTCCAGAGATAGTTTTGGCCTGCACACACAAATAACCCCTTTTATTTACACAAGACATAACATACTGTATGTATATGCTGTAGCATACACTGTCCTGCAACTTAATTTTTCACTTACTATGCCTTAGAGATCATTTCATACCAGTTTATAATATTTGCAAGTGTTGAGAATTCAGCATAACTACTCCATAATGTTGCTGCATCCATATCGTGTGACCAAGGAGCATGCGGGGGGCTGGAACTGAGACTAGCTCTCCTGCACACATGCCTAGATAACACTCCCCTGAGTCACAACAACAAGTAACAATAGCTAAACCTTATCGTTCTTATTGTATTCCAAGCACTATTCCAAGTGCTTTACTTGTATTAACTTTTCTAGAACTCACAAAAATGTATGAGGTTGGCAGTAGCATCATTCCATTTTATAGATGAGGACAGTAGCACAGAGGGGTTAAACTGGCCCAAGGTCACAGCTCTGCTAAGTGGCAGAGTTGGGGTTTGGATCCAGGCACTTGAACCCTAGGGCCTACACATTTAACCATAACACATCCTGTATATGTGGCTCAGACTTCCTAACTACAGCGTAGTATTCTACTGTGTACCATGATTTGTTTAATTATTCCTATTGCTAGTCTAGTAAGTTCTCTTTCAGACCATTGCTACTGGCAGTGATGTAATGAATACTTTTACAGAGCCACCTTTGAATATAGAAGTATATTTTAAAGAAACATTAGAAGGGGAATTGCTGGATCAAGACATATGAGTTTTATTTTTATAGATATCAGCCATTTTATTGAAAATGAAAACATAAAACAAATGCTCCTAGGTATTGATTATAGGTAAAGCATGGCGATTTCTACAAGTAAGAATCCCTGAGTGAGAATCCTGCCAACACCCTTTAACACGCCTCTGGACACCAAAAGTACTCACTATTTCCTGCCCTTTCAGCTCCAAGAGACATTTGCTTATTTTGTTTTTATGATTTCCAAGAGGGAAAAGGAGAGAGAGAAACATCAATGATGGGAAAGAATCATTAATCGATTGCCTCCTGCAGGCCCCCTACTGGGGATTGAGCCCACAACTTGGGCAAATGCCCTGACCTGGAGTCAAACCATGACCTCCTGAATCACAGGTCAACACTCAACCGCTGACCCATGCCAGCTGCGACATTTGCTTTAAGAGAGCATGATCTCATGGAACTAGAGAGACAAATTTTAAGGTATATATCAAGACATGTAGGGCAGTGAAATGGGGGACTGCAGGCTTTTACTGCAGGTCCATGTCATGTCTCACCCCACCACTCCCAGGGTCTGATGCTGGGAGAAGAGGCGCCTACATTCCCACACGGAAGCTGTGACCTGGAGAGGCTATCCCCATTTAGTGAGGAATGCATACATCCTCTGGTTCTCCCACAGTTCCACCTTGTTACTCACTAAGGCTGAGTTCCAGGTGCCATTTATCATCATGCTTGTGCAAACATTGGTCAAACACCACCATTTCCTAAATTGTAGGAATGTGGTAAAGATTAAAAAGGTCAGTAATCATAAAGTGCTTAGAATAGTGCCTGCCCCAGTAAGGACCAAAAAGTGGTTGCCATAATTGTCTTCACTGTTGTCAAAAATTATTTTTCTGATCCCAACTCTATAAAAGTTGGGGAAATGGACCTGATTCATGTACCTCTATTACCTAGCTAGCCCCTGTAGGCATAAGTGTGAGACACCCCCCACCCCTTGTACTTCTTGAAGCCAGAAATTTAGAATTTCCTGGGAAATCTCTTGGTTTTTAAATGTTGAGCACCACCTTTAAAAAACTCTTTTGGAACTAAAAGAACATCAGGAGGCCATATTATCATGCGTGGCATAAAGAGTTCAATATTTTGGTGTTGTGGAGATTACAGCGTAAGGATGGTGCTGATAGGCATGACTGAAGAGGCAGGTCAGGGCCTGATAAAGAAAGGCCCTATGGGTCATGACAGGTGTGTTGAATTCTGAGAAGAGCATTGTGAAGGTGTGAGATCAAATTTATTATCCTCTAGAGGCTGTCTTCCATTCCGGGATGGTGGGGTTTCATGTGAGGGGCGGGTTGAACAAGAGATAGAGATCTTTCTGCACCTTTTGCACTATTCCCCCGTCTCTCCCATTTCTCATCTGAAGTCCCTAGATTACTGAGGACAAGGCAGGACCTGGTAGGGCCACCTTAGCCACTTCTCCCCATCTTGAAGCTACTTGCAGCACAGGAAAGGTAAAGGCAAGCTTCGTGGAGAGACATCCTCCTCCTTCTACAAGACCTCTCCCACTCCTGGAGGGTATGGCCTTAAAAGGGCACAAGGAGAGCCATGGTTATGTTTCCTGCCACCACCAGCCCCTCCCTTAAGCAGAGTCACCAAAGGAAGCCCATCTTGTTTCCTCCAAGCAGTTTCTATTGTTCAGTGCCACCAATACACAGAAGCATGAACTATGCATACAGATAACAGTGACAACTTTCAAACGTTTCCCCCGCTGCCCACAGTTGGAACAACAGAAATACTTTTTTTATTTCACTGCCATATAAAATATATATACAACAAAAGAAGTAAGCTTGTTGCAAAGCAACACATACCCAAATATGATGTGCAGTGCACTGGTATTTTCTACTTAATTCTCTCTGTTGTTGTTTTTTTTCAGTGTGACCTGTGACCCATTATATCAATTTCAAAACCCGCTAATGGGTTGCTAACCAAGTCTGAAAAACACCTGATTACAGGTTGGAGTCCCTACAATTAATACTTCCCAAGGAGTTTCTTATTTCAGATGTATGAGTAATACATACGCCTACCATCATTAGTAAGCAAGATGACCCTAGAACAGTGGTTCTCAACCTTCTGGCCCTTTAAATACAGTTCCTCATGTTGTGACCCAACCATAAAATTATTTTCATTGCTACTTCATAATGTAATGTTGCTACTGTTATGAATCGTAATGTAAATATCTGATATGCAGGATGGTTTTAGGTGACCTCTGTGAAAGGGTCGTTTGACCACCAAAGGGGTCGCGACCCACAGGTTGAGAACCGCTGCCCTAGAAAAAACATGGGGATATTATTTATATGTTATTTAGTTATTAGCTTTTACAGTTGACTTCCATTTGGAAAGTTATCACTTTTGAAGTGATACTGATTTTCCACTTATAGAAATTTTAAGTTTTCTTTTCAAATAAATGTATTTAAGTTTAAAAAGTGATTTAAAGAAAAATATTATAAGGGAGAAACAAGATGGCGGCATAGGGTAGACACCGTATATGCAGCTGTGAACAACTATTTCAGAAAAACCACGAAAAGAACACACGGACACCACTCGCACCCACAGGACGGCTGGCTGAGTGAAAATCCTACAACCAGAGAAGAGTCTGAGACTCAGAGCAGCAGCGGAAGCAAAGTACAGAGGTACGGAGGCG